>VYYI01001052.1:0-22648 GCA_021029175.1 Bilobella aurantiaca
ATTATAAATGAATAGGGCTACATCATTCAATCCTACCCGATGATACTCGTACTCTTGTGGAGTATACCCTGGTGGTATGGGTCGCAATGTTGGTGGTCCAATGAAGACATTAACGATGAATATGATGAGAAAGCCAGGTATGAGACCAAGAAATGTGTAGAAGTGTGCCATGTCCTTGTATTTGTTCCAGGAGTATCGTGATGGTGTTATATGAAACCGTCTTTCATGGTCTTCGCCCGCAAGTGCCTTGGCTAATATTGAAAAGAAGTCATGTCCATGAAGCAGTAAATCGGTATTGAATGCTTAATTTGTATTCATAACTTACAGGTCATGAGTTGGCGAAGTTGCGAAGTCACTGGTGGCAGTATGACCTTTGTGAGTAGCGGTTGAGGCAGTACATATCTGAAAGCGCTAATTGACAGCCTCGGAGCCTGTCTGGATCCAATTAGGCTAAGGACACACATCCTTACACAATTAATCGATTAAGGAAATCTAAAAAGTTAACCATAAACACAAACACTTTCTCCTTTGAGAAAATGGTCTCACAAAAACTCTCCACATTTTCAGTTTTGTTGATGCTTGACGCGAAGTCTCAAAGGCTGGGCTTTTGTTATTTGTACAATTTTTATTTCTTTTAATTTCACTTTTCAAACTTTTCCAAACTCGATCCAACTTTTTATTTTATTAGAAATCAACTTTGATCAAAATTAACGTCATTATCTTGTGGCGTTTCTTTGAATTGTAATTAAAACTACTGTAAATTGTTGTGGTATTTTAAATAATAGAAATCGTTCGTTTCCTAATCATGAAGATTTGGCAAAACAAGCCCGTCCTAAGACAGAAATGTCTTACCAGGGCAGGGACGTCCTGCTAAGGTATAATAATAATAAAATAATGATAAATCTGACTATTAAATCTTCTAGATTAGAACACTTAATTTAACGCTTTATTACTTGTCAGAAATCTTTAGAAAGTATGGAAAAAGATGCCTTGTAAATTTACGTTGTTTCTTGTCATAAAACGGGCTGGTTTGGCTTGAATCATTGAGTTAAATTATGCATCAGAATAACTTCCTCCTTATTTAAATGAATAGTAAGTTGACACACGCAATTTTTTTTTGAAAGTTTTCCAATTTTCTAAATTTTTATTTGAGTTACACCAAAAATACAAATAATGCTTAGACAGCTATCCCTCTCGCTGGATGATGATGTTAAGCCCGACAATTTCCAATTAGCTTTACATCACAGTCACAAACTTTTTACTACTAACTTAACTTTTTCCTTAAGTACACTTTTCTAATTATTATGGTTACTAAAAGTATTGCAGTTTGTAAATGCGTTTGGCATTAGGACATTAAAAACTAATTTGTCACCGAGGATGGAGGAGGAAAGATTTGCTCTCGTTTAGGTTTAATTAGTAGTACATTGAAGTACACGTAACATTACTAAATAGTTGAACAAGCTAAGTCCAAACTGACTTAAATATTTTCCTTTCTATATTGGAAAAACTGTTTTTTTTTAAATAACAGTTAACAATTACTTAATTTCCATAATACGGAGCTTAAAGGTTATCTTAGGAAACTATGTGGTCTGGAATTGTAAGGTCCAATTTGTAATGTTGGTTGATTGTCTTCTTGGAAGTGCTTTCTTTTGTCACGCTTAGGAACACCGTTAGATCTCCCATATTAAACATTAAATTGTAAATGAACACACTGTGAAGGAGTATTATTCAGTCTCGGTCGACGAATTGTGGCTTGGTAGATTAGGGACTAGGTAATTTGGAGAATGATTATTATAATTACCGTGACTACCATGACGATTCCCAGAAGCTCGAAGAGGCAGTTCATGTCCGTAGTGTAGCCTTCTTGACCTCCAATGGCCCAAGCGGTGGTCACTTGCTGCATTCTGCTCGTCCTTCCTGCCCAAAAGCTCAAGTGAAAGTATCAAGGGTGAAAGTTGGTGTCACTCTCTCACTAAATCCGCCTATTTCCTCCTCCATTCTGTCCCAGACACCCCAGAATATTGAATTTTTAAATTTTGGAGAGATTAGGCCAAATGGGACGTAGAAGTGTGAGAGTAGTTGAAGAGTGAAAGTTTTCACTTGTGACAAAGTAGTCGGGACGTACTTTCCCCGAGAGAAAGTGTGTCTGGAAAGTTAGATGGAGGCGGGAGGACCTTTCGGAAAAGCGTGGAAGCTCCTGCAATTCCAAGCCTAAGCAGACTTTCTCCACTTTCCTCCTCGACTCCAGTCGTGTGAAATTCGTCTCCTAAAGTCCTAATACTTTCTCCTGATGTCGGCTGCAAGGACCGTGGCACAGCTCTCTAGAAGGCTGTTATAAGCTACAAAATATGAGCCTCGACTGTCTGTATCCTCAGTCCTTCTTTCCCGGTTCGGATGCGCAGTGAGCAAGTGAAAGTGGTCTGGAAAGTCGGAAAGAAGTGACAAGAGCCAACCAACTGGTTCCCTTCTCCAAATGCACCTAGTTTAGATTTTAGACGACTTGGATCCGGGTGCTCCCAAAGACAAAAGTGTCCTGCCCCCTCCGACCCAGGTCATTGTCACAGTGGTGCTCTGACTCTGACCGTTGCCCTTTAAGGGACCCTATAAAATTCCAGTCGTGTCCACTTACCCTTGGCTCACCAAGTCTTCGACAGAATCCGGGCTCCCAAAGACCAATTGTACTCAGCAGTGGACACGATGGCCTCGAAATAGGTTATTCCTGCCCTAATGGCTGCCTAAGTTAAAATTGTAAGCCTGCCTCGATGGCTAGCAAGAACCTGAGTGGGACTTTCCAACAAGCATCCTCATCCTCTTCACACCGTGGGACGAACACCGTTCCACCGCCAGTGTCACACCAATCACAGGGTAAACGCTCAACGACCAGTTCAGGTATAGCCACTGCGGCAACTTACTCAAATTTAACGGCTGCCGCTTCCTCGGCGGCCCAGCACTCTGCTCAAGCCCAATCGTCAAAAGGCTCTTCGAAAGGACCACAACGGTCCGCCGGAGTCCATCCTCACCACCACCACGGTCACGGACCGGGAAGTGACCTCATGTCACCGCCCGGGCAGGGGACACCGCACCATGGTAAAGATGGACCGGGACCATCCCTGTCCCTGGGCACGGCCATTAATGACTTTGAGGCCGTCGACTCCACTCGGAATCCGCTCCATTGTATGATCTGCAACAATGTGTTCGATGACCCAAGACTCCTTGCTTGCTACCACTCTTTCTGTGCCAAGTGTCTCGACGGACGACTCGGTGACACGAAGGTCATATGTCCACTCTGTGGGTAAGAACCAACATAACACTTACTCTGCTCAGAAATTCGACTAATCGTAAAAGAGAAAGTCCTTTCTCCATGCGAAGAGCAATGAGAGTGAAAGCGAGTTTATTGAAGGTTCATCAATCTCAATCTTAAGACATAATGTAATGTCCAGTTGAAAATAATAGGGTCAAAGGTCAGAAGCTTTCTAAAAGCTTTTCGCACAATTTGCCAAAGCTTTTTGTCTCCACGTTTTTATCGTTTTTACGATGATCAGTGTTTCAGCCATAACCTTTATTCTAAAAAATTCAACAAATGTTTCCATCTTAAAACAATTTTGAAAGTAAAGAGATTTAATTGTTAAAATGAAGCAATCACTTGTATAACTTAAGATCATGAAGCTTAAAGATCCAACGCTTACTCCTTGTTTGTGACATGCTTTTTTTAAACAGCCAACCAGAGTAGTTTTAAATTATCCGTTCGAACAAAAGATTCAATAAAAGAGAGCTTAATGAATTCGTAATTCGTTGGCGCAGTTCTATTAGCCTAATTTCCGTTTCCTTTCTCCTAAATGAGTGAAAGACGCGTTACTACCCTCAATTTGGAGGTAGACTCGCTTTCTGCTTTCTCTTTGAGGCCCCGAGCTTTCTCTTGTGAACCTCAAATAATCTAATCCTCTTCCTTTAATAATACATATAATATTTAATCAGGCTCTAATTGTATTCAGGAGGCTCTGTGCTCAAGTGCAAATATGGTGATATATGATGTATAAATTGACAGGGCATTGAGACTTTTATTCCGAACGTCCTCCGCTGGCCCTTTAAAGGTCTTTAATTAAAATAGTTTGCTGAAAAGGAAAGTTTAAATGTTCCTTGGGATGCTATCGTGAGGGGAAAGTGTTAAAATAACAATGTTGAGGCTCATAAATTTTGGTCATTGAAGGGCGACAGAAGAATAGTCATTCTTCCATTGACAGGACACCTAGACCACTTTGAACTTAGGCGAGGCTGAGTAGGAAGGCTAAGGATATAAATCAATGTAAACTTTCTCTTACTACTTTCTCCACGACGGTCAAACACCCCATAGACGTCTGTCTAAGGGCCTTCGTATGTATTCTGCCAATGTTTGTCACCATTTACCCTCCATTCTTCCTTTCATATCCCTACCCTCATATGTACTGGCGGCAGTACCCACAGCACTTTCAAAACAGCATTGTCCTCATGTTTTACTTTTTTTTTTAGAAATTCGCAAGCTTTTCAAAATCTTTTTGTTTGCTCCTTCTCATAATCTGTGGTTTCATACTTTCCTTTTCGTTCCGAAAATGATGTCTGCTTCTGGCGCACTTTCTCATGACTATAACGGATTCCATTTGACAATTTTAGTTATTTAACATTTTTAGTAGTAAACTAAGTTGTTGTTTAGTGTTCTTACTAAAAGTCCTCTTTTCTTATTAATTTCATTACCTATTTCGGTATGTACTTCTTTTACTGCTCTACATAAATTTAGATTTTGTAACATACTCTTTTAGTAAATTACCACTTTTACTATGTTTTTGTTGGGTCTTCGGCTTT
Source organism: Bilobella aurantiaca (assembly GCA_021029175.1). Taxonomy (NCBI): domain Eukaryota; kingdom Metazoa; phylum Arthropoda; class Collembola; order Poduromorpha; family Neanuridae; genus Bilobella; species Bilobella aurantiaca. The sequence continues at coordinate 4,837 of VYYI01001052.1, forward strand.
TTTTTTTGTTACAATAAGCTGAGCTTTTATTTTGTTTTAATTAATTCTACTACAGTTATGGAAGTCCATTTGCTTGTTATGTAAAGTAAGTTTCGCTACTTTTTGACAAACTCTTGAATTTGGTTGTAGTTGAGTCGCGTTTTCTTGGTTTTTGGTAGATTCGAGTCTGAATTGAGGCTTTCCCTATTGTAAGGGCTTTCACTTCTACTTTGATGCCTCCCACTTTCGCTGTGACTTTTGGAAGAATCGGCTGCGTGTTTGGTAGTGGGAGCCGGGGCTAATGCTAGTTAAAGCTATGCAGCCCGTTCAGCGAGCCATGAATAGAGGCGGAAACACGAAACAAGGGTGGCGTAGACATGGGCTGATTCTGGGTTGACAAGGGAGAAAGCAAAGTCGCTTTCCCCAACTTAGGAAGAGATATGAACTGTGAACTGAATTTTGAAAAGAAAGGGAGCAGATAAGGGACATGCCAAGGCTCCTGTGATTTGAATTTTGAATGAGTGCGAGGTTCCTTGTGTCGCCAAACACTTTTTGGGTTCTAAAAAAGACAAAATGACAATTTTTGAAAGGAACCGGGCCCCTTGGCTTGCTTTTTACCCCAATTTATCATTTCCTGTCAAAAAAAGAGGCCGAAAGAATAACTGTCAACCCTAAGAAAGACAGAGAGTACACCGTGGAATTGGAGGAGGAGACTTTGTTTTCATTTCAGTGTAGGGTCCTGGAGGACTTAAGTCCACGAATTCTGAAGTCGGTCAACCTAAATCCTGGAAGGGAGAGGGAGCCTTAGGCTCGTGGTAGACTCACGCCGCGGTCAGGGGTCACCATCGTCAGTGACCACATTTTGCGTCCTTTCCGATGTAATACACATTTTTAACAACTTTAAATAAGGTGTATCGCTGAATTACAACGAGCGCATGTGTTTCGAATGCTAGTGAAGCACAAACTCAAACTATTATTCAAGTCAAGAAAATAATGTATGCAATTGCCAAAAGTTTGAACCGTTCAGATCTAATACATACTCTCTTTTTTTCATAATTATGTACATAGGTAATCGTTGATCCCTCCCCAATCCGTCCCAATCCCTTCGAAGGGATTGTTGAGAACTTTTAATTGTAGCGTTACAAATTTTTAAATTTCGAAAGTGACAATATTCTTACTTACACGAGACTGGAAACAATTATGAACGCTGAAGTTGTTGAACCGTGGGAGTTGGCCCGCATCAGCCAAAGCAAGATAACAAGACGCAATATTACTTTCTCCACATTGAAATTTAGTGTCAAAGTTAGAATTAGTTGCCAGGCTCATTCTGGCGGATTTGTAAGGCCGCTTTCTCACGTTCATCCTAGCACGCGTCCATAATTAACTTTCTACTTTCTCTCATTATGTGTACAAATCCAAAAACCCTATGTATTTCCTTCCGACTCCGTGAGTCTGAGAAGTAGAAGGAAAATAGGGGAAGAGCTGAAATTTAATCGATCCCTTTGAATGAGATCTTTGGGGCCTGCTTCCTTTTGTTTGCATTTGGTTTCCACTTTGGAATCCTGTTCACAGTATTTTATTGGATGGGAAGATGCGGAAGAACTTAATCACTTTTACTTTCTTTTTCTGCTTTTCAGTTCATTCAGAGTAGAAAGTTTATTTCGAGACTTTCTCTCTACCCCACTTCCAACATTCCCCCTTTGGTCACTCCCCGTGTCCTACGCTGCTCCTTCCCATTTCACTTCCCTTTCTCGGCCGGAGAAAGTTTTTGGGAGGTTAACACTCAAAAGGGAAAATGTGCTTCTCGTGCTTACGCAGTGCTTTCTCCTGGACTTTCCTAATGGATGCCCTAACGGCTGTTACGACCCAAATTATGACAACAAAATCATATCAGATGGGAACGAACCCTAATAATTATGTGTCTATGATAAGGGAGCAACATTCTCGTTTCATAACTTGAAAACTCTTCTTTTATGTCTTATTTCTAGGTAGTAACTAAAAAAACGCAGAGGAAGGCCTAAATCAAAATTGAGCTATTTTCGTATGGAATTGAGAAACTTTTTTTTATAACTAGAATAGTGACAGTTTGCGTAAAAAAAAAGTTGTTTCTTAAGTTTTTGTTTCAACTTCAAAGAAAAAGTTTCTTTTAAAAAAAAACCTTCTACGATATGTTTTCTATAAGCGGTTGTAACGTAAAATAAGGTTCAGGTACTTCCTGCTACCTAGAAAGATCGATAAATAAATAAAATGAAGATCGGCGAATTATCATTGGGTGACATTACTTTGATTTTTACATTGAAAATCATACACTTCTTTTTATTAAAAATATTAAACAAATTTTTAATAATTTCTAATCAAAATCAGTTTATTTAATTTAGGCCTGTGTCAGCTTTGCTTGAAAACGCATTTACTTTGAAGAGTAGATGTTATTGGAGAAAAAATATTTAAGCAGAAAAAAACTATTCTATACCGAGAATTTTCCATTACGTGAAAGGTAGGGCGAATCCCTTAAAAGCTCTAATACCGCACTCGAGACTCGAAGAAACCTCTTCACATTTTCCTTTTCCAGTGTAAAATTGAGCTTTCTGTCAGTTTTTTTATGTTTCAGAAAATGTGCCGAGTGATAATGAGAAAGGAAAAGGAAAACTGTGAAAACTTTTGTAATATTCATTAACTCCGTTTTTGTTCCTTTTACATTCTTGGCCTCTTAGATTCCCTTTAGAGGCGAAGCGTTTGCCATCGGAGAAAGTAGAAAGTCGAACTTTGAACATTTTGATTATTATAGCTTTTAGTGCTCTGGTCGAAGGGAGTGGTTCCATCGTTTGGTTAATGGGAATCAAGGGAAAACGTATGGCAGAAATTGCAAGCATAATCTTTCAAACTTAATTTTCTTTTCCATTATTTTCACTTTGAAAATTCCAAAGAGATCATATAAAAGCATTCTAATTCATTCCGAATTCAGACTCAGCGTATCAATCCAAATCAATTACACCGCGAGCCCACTGTACATATTATTCAGAACCTAGCGATTACGATAAACTTAGGGTTAAGTTGACGCTGGTAAAATTGCCAGTATTCATAAGCAATTTATTACAACAAAAATGATCCGTTCTAGTTTCAAGTGTGGCAACTTACACGATTTATTTTTCAATTTGATATCCTTATAAACATATAAACAACCAATACTGAAATTTAAAACCATTTGATGCCTGATAGTTGAACTTGAATCAACAGCCATGCTGACAAAACAGCCATGCGCTTCAAACCGGCTGAATAAGCGTAAATGTTTTTTTTAATTTATCTTCATTTTTCGCGCTGTCCTTGTCCACTGTCATAAACCATAAGTTCTATTTCCTAGTTTACAGATAGAAATCATTGGTAAAATGTAATGCGCATCTTGCATCTAAAATAAGTAAAATCTCTTATGTTATTGGGTTGTTGTAGTATGTAAGGGCGTTATTGATTTATACGAATTTAATGTCGTGGTAAGAGGGGAGTTTCCTTTGTTGATATAAATGTACAAATAATTAATAACACTCATCCACTTCTAATTTTGAAGGAAGAATGGGGTGCATTAGGAAGTACTTGAAGTGATGGGTTTCGTAGAAATAAGTGGAGTGGCTCTTTGCAAAGTGTGCTAAAATAATTTCAAGTTAGGACAAGACGAAGCCATGATGCTTGAAAACAGAGCCAGGCACTAGATGTAAAGGGCTTTTCACAAGATTGGCAAAGCCCTTCAGCATAGACCCTGGATATATTATTACAAGCGCATTAATGACAGTACACAAGATCATGAGCACTTACTTGATTTTGGCTCTTCCAAGGCTGCATAGAATTACACAAGTAACCCTAAAGAATAACATAATTAGTAGTTTCGATGGGTTAACTTTTAAAAGGCGTCCACTCGGAAGTAATAAGAAAAATAATTTGTAATTAAATATTGTTATTTAAATTTAATTTTTAATTAATGCAGCTTTTACTAATCAAGACCTGAGCTGATGAAAAAGTGAGGCAGATATCGTTTGGGCATTCCATGTTCGAGTGGGATTGTGCACGTGAGAGGATGAGGAGAAAGCGAGAGAAAGTGAGAGAAAGGTGAATGAGAAAGGAGGTAGATTCAAATTGTGCCTGGCAGAAGTCTGGAATTAGTTCTAAATGGAGGTGGACATAAGGATTGTAGGGATTGTGGGGCTGTTAGGGAGTGTCTGCACGTTGTCTCTCTGTTTCATGTTCGTAATTAATTACAAGGAGTTTCTCCTTAATAGACAAAGGCCGCAACTCAGTTAAACATTCTGATGGAGTCTCCATTTCCTTTATGAACCAGAACTTTCTCCGTGCTTTCTCCCAGGCTCCCTCCACCGCAGAGGAGGGTACTTATTACGCCGAAATTCCTCGGCCTCAACCCATTGTCTCTCCCAAACGTTTCTCCATGCCAAGAACAAAGGAAGAGAAAGTGGAGCAGGGGAATTGGCTGGGGCTCTGCGAAAATAAAGTTTTGAGCACAGGAGAAATTCGGCCTAAATTAAAGGTGTTTTATGCTAATGAATTCTTACGACGGTGAAGAAGGGAGGTAATTCTTTAATTACAAATTAAAATTTTAGGAAGGAAGTGTTTAAAATGTTTCAATGCTTGGGCTCCGAAGCTGTTTTCTGGGCGAGTGCCAGCTTCCGCCAAAAATACGAGGAGCATTCTAACAGAACAGAGAACACTAACCGTATTTTTTAAACTCAAAAATTAGGTAGTCTTTTCATGGCTATCCGAAACGTTTTTTTTTAAACGGCGTTTGAAAAGCGAATAAAAATTGAATTTAATAGTAAAGATAACCTGCTTAGTCATTAATGGTAGATTGTAGTCGATTTATTTTTCACATCGAAACATGACACGACATCGTTATGGAATGGATTTTAGAATAGTGGAGCAGAACTCGCAAGAATGGCTTTGTAAAAGGAAAATTTTGTCTAATTTAGTCTTGCGTATTTTCCCCGTTGTTACACTAAAGTTTTGGCTGAGAACGGAAATATTTATGAAGCTGGCTCGCTTCTTGTGTTCTTTCCCAGCGTAAGTTATTTTGTCTGAGATCACTTCCTCCACTTTCATTTTACTACAAAAAGTAATTAAATTCGTATAAAAGTTACAACCGTGGAAAGTTAATTTTATTTTGATAGCAGTTTGCATGGAAGACTGGGTTCAACATCAAGAGTTTCACTATAATTATTTATCACAAAAATAACACTCCAATTTCTAAGCAGAATTTCGCTTTTAGCTCTAGTTTGTATGATCTAAACCAGTAAATTGCCACATGTTGAATTTAATTATTTTAATGAGGGACGTACATGATGATGCTGATGCATGATGCTTACATTAGCAGATTCCCGGATTGCTTCTAGTGATTTGAAATAGAATCCGAAGATGATATAGGATGTAGTGGATGGAATTGGAGATATTAGCGTCCCTTGTTCCGGGCCTGACAGAATTGAAGTGAATCAACAAGGGCATTAGCGATTATGATTAAAGATGGTCTCTTCAATTCGAGAGTGAAAGTGGATGGAGAAAGTAGAAGTAGACTCTTACTTCTCCATCCATTTGTCACCCGACGACCATAAAGCATGTCAGGCGGAAGCATATGTCATTTCTTACGACCACTCTCCCCAGATCCAAATATGGAGAGATGGCCTTCCCTATTTTGAATCTAACCACAGCTTTTATTGGCTAACCGTCGTCGTCGAAATGGAAGGAGGGAAAAGGTCGAATCTAAAAATGTTTTCCATTTGGGAAGAGGCGAGACATAGGCTATAAAAAGTGAGTTTGGAAACTGGTAAAATGGAAGAAATGTTTAGGTCGGAGGCGTGGGTGAAAGTAAGGAGAGAAAGTAGTTTTGACACGAAATTTCTTGAAGCCTCTTCCCTCACCTTTCCTCAGAATAATGTGTCTTGTCTCGAGAAATAAACAATGGAAAAAGAAAAAATAAGCACATGATCCATCTTCCCTTTCATGGTCGGCTCAAGCCTTTTATTATTCTGAACACTTCCTCCACTTGAGCGGATTAGACTTTCACCCCAGCGCACGCTTCTCAGCCTCTTGGGCCCTTCAAGGGCTCTTTTCGCCACGAATTTGATTTTCGCAAAACTGAAATTAAATCTCGGTCCCAGGGCATTGAACACCGCTTTTTGCTGACACTTTCTATTAATTTAAACTAGCTGTAAACATTATTAGTTCAACTCGAATTTATTCTACGAGAATAATTAAGATTGAGTTACTTTTCCTGCGGGTAATTAGTCATAAAAGTAAATTTTAATGATTCCAACAAGAATCGTTTTTTGAGCATTGTAAATTGTAATAATTTTGTAAATTTTGTCCTTAACAGGAAGGTGACAACAGTAAAGGAAGGCTCAGGTCCTGCTCCAGATTTTTTATTACGCTACCTTCTTCACACAACTTCCGACCTTCACCCCTCGTGTGCTAACTGTGATAACAAGGGACGTGTAGCTATGTATTATTGCAATACTTGCGGTAAGTGACATTTGACCTTTCGTGGTTTAAATTTTTTTCCTATTGTTCATTGCGATGCAAGAATTCAACTCCTAGCAGAAGTTCTTTATTGAATTTTAGTGGGGCTCATGTAGTAGATGTTAATGTTAAATCAGGGATTTGTTGGGTATCCAGAAGAGCATTAATGCTGAGGCGTGGATTGCGCTGATTGGAGAAAGCGGGCCTGTGCGATGCTGGAGAAAGTTCGACTCCAACTTTTGCACTTTCGACACATCTGGTGGCCGTGTTGGTGTTTTGTGGCGTGGCTTAGCGGACATGGAAAAGTCAAGGAAAAAGAAGTTTCCTTTATAAGACATTTGGAGCGTTTCAGGAAAAGTATGGAAGCGCTGATGAGCGTCTAGGGCTTTCCATCGTCATAGCTTTCACCACTTTCAATTCCCATCATAATCATCAAGAGCAAATTAGAAGAGAGGCGCAGGCGCAGAAGGTGTGATTGAGCACTTCCTCTGATTACATACTGAAGACGAGAGGAAGAATTGCATGCAGTAATGAACCTTACTTTCATCCAAAGAATAATTCCTGAGATCTAAGAGCTTTAATTTGTGAGTTGAAAATGCAAATCCTCTTCAAAATCCCAGTGCTAAATATTTTTTTACCAGCTAGACGACTACATTGACGTCGGAAAAAAGTAAAAAATTTTACCAAATAATGATAACTAAATAGAATTTCGATTCGATATTTGTTTAAATAATATCTCCTTCTTTCTTGGGATTTAATTTATTATTTATTTATTTGCTTTTAGTTTAAGTTTTAAAAATTTTCAAGGGAATAAGAGTACTCTAATCTCGACGTGCAAGACAAATCTCTCGTGTATTTCTTTTTAAATTGCCCTGATCCCAACCTACACGCCCTTTTACAGAAATTCCATCTGACCCAGTTGTTTTCTAAACTTTCTCCGCTTGCGAGGGACGGAAAGTGAAAACTTATTTTGAGAAGATGGGGGCAATCAGCCTTTGCTTTGTTTCTCTCCTGAAATAAAGGATGATAAATGAGCCCTTAAGTGAAATTGAAGGAGGCGAGAGAGAATTGCTGTTTAAAAGGAAGATTGAACTAGGAATTTGGGATTTAGAATAGGAATTTTAAAGTTGTGCCTTCCAGAATCCAGAGTACCTGACAGAAAGCAGCGCCTCCAATTTTCCTTTCCAGGACAATTCCTGTTTGTAAAAAAAAAGGAAGAGAAATGCTAAGCTGAGGTCTTATTTGGTAATAGGATTTCCATGATTTATGGAGTGGAAAACATTTAACGCCCCATGAATCACTTTCCCTTCCTCTCCTCCCACACCTTTCTTTTAAGCTACTAAATTCAACTTAAGGAGAAAGTCAAAATAGCAGCAAAAGGAGCCAATCATGAAGCTCTTGTTATGGAAAAGGGACTGAATTTCCAAGTACAGGAGCCAATACTCTCCAATTACGATAAATAGTGCACTCAAAGAACAATTTGCTTTTAAAATTTTTATATGTGGCTTGTGGTTATTAGATTTCTCTCGATTGCTTTTTTTCCATTTTCTGAATACCCCTTTTTCTCTCAAATCTACCTTGAATTTATCCTTTAATTAATTTTAATGTTGCTTATTATTTTTTTACTACTTTCTTTTTCTTTTGCAGAGCCCCAGTTTCCATTTGATTACAATTTCCCTTTTTCTAAAGATGAGCATTTGTAGGAGAAATGTAATTTAGAATTTTGGAAAGTGATGGGCGGGTAGTGAGGACCAGAGAAAATTGGGCGTGGGGTGGAAATGTCGTATCCAGTGTCCCATTTTTTCGCTGGTGAAGCTGGAAGTACTGGAGCAGTAGTGAGTCGTTTCAGTTGGTAAATTGTTATGTAAGACGACTTTACTTGGTATGGGAGACATAAAGGGAATAAATTGTTGTAAGGAAGAAATAGAGGACATGATTCCCTTCCTTTCCTTTTAGATTTAAGCGCTTTCTCTCTGCGACGAAATTTTCTTTATTTTCCGGCCCTTGTTTTTGGAGCTCTTGGCCCATGCCTCCACTCTTTCATTACGCACAACCTGTAAATCTTTAGAGAGAGGAGCACGGAATTTACTATTCACTTGGGAATGGACAGAAACAGGAAATGATTCGAGAAGGATCTCCTGATGATAATAAAAAGAAGCGAGTCATACACTGGCCACGCCTCGCCCTCGGACGTGCTATGGCCCTTCATGGACATTTACTTTCTCTCTAGGGCAGAAAATGGTGATTTGAAGATTAGGCGCTCCTTTCTCCGAGAGAGAAAGGAGGATTCGGAGAGTCAAATGCTTTTTACAACCATACAATGTCTCGAAAAGAAAATTGTCCAATCTGACTTTTAATCCCATTGTGGTAGGATGGAATTGAATTACTACACGTGCTAATACCACTATTCTTTTTCAAAATATCTAGGTCAAGTCCTCTGTAACGGATGCCGGGAAGAAACACATCGGGCCAAGATGTTCTCAGCTCATGATATCATTCCCGTGTCCAGACATACTAAAGAAACACCGAAAAAGGTAGGCAGAATTTTGAAATAATACAACACGCTTACAATAATACTACTATAAGGATTCGACGATACCGGGATAGCACAAAAATTGCCAAACACTGACTGTTCGAGATTCGGCCCACTTGTAATCTCAGAAATGAATGATTATAAGTATTCTAGAGATACATTTACATAATTTGAATAATTTTCATAAACCTAACTTTTGTTTCAGATAATAAAATAATTTTAAAGTTTTATAAAGTAAAGTATTTTAATTTTCTGGAACCGAGAGGCGAAATCCATTAACCTAGACTGACTGAGAACTGACTCTATAAATTTGCCGTGTTAGCCGTATTAATAATTTTGGACTATTTTTGGACAAATTAAACTAATTATGTTTCACTAATTTAACTAAATCAGATTGACTAACTTGACGGTCGAACTTATTTTGTTTCTGAACAGTAAAAATTTGTGTTTTATTTTGCAGTGCTCAGTTCATGGAGAGCATTTTATAATGTTCTCAACAGTGCGAAAAACGATGCTCTGCATCAACTGCTACCGCGACGAGGAGATGCAGGCTCGTCTGCACTGCGTGGACCTGGACACAGCCTACAACCAAGGCTGCCGGAAGCTGGATCGAGCAGTAATGGTAGGCCAGCATTAGCTTAAGCATTTCTCAGTACTTGCCTACGGTATGCCAGCATTAGCATAAGCATTCCCCTCTACTTGTTTCTCCCTTAATAAATTCAATCACTTCTCCATTCATTCCTCTTCATTGCAATTTGCCTTTCTTAAGAAGTCTTGAAAATGCTGGAAGCTCACTTTGTACTGGCAGTTTCGGATTTGAAGATGTGGAGACAAGGATAAATCCCACATTCCGTTCCTGCCAGAATCCCTTATGCATCACCAGAGACCAACAAAGGAATCAAGTAGGCCCTGGAAATGCCAGCTTTCCCCACTTTCCCCACTTTCACCACTTTTATCTAGGCTCTATTTATTTTTCCCTTCAAGGAGAAAGCAAATTGACAATTTCCCTCCTTCTTTTTGTCCAGCCTCTTACTCCATCCGCCTCTGATTTCCGCCTCTGCGGCTCCCTCACACGACTCACTTCTCCAAAATATTCAAATAAGCCGCCCAATTCCAACCCCATTAGAATCTACTTAGAGAAAATGGAGAATCTATTAGGAAGTGCAGGAACATGGCTTCTTTAGAGGAGCATATAAATAGAGTGCTCAAAATAATGGTGCAATTATAATTAATTGAGTAGATACTCAAATTGCTTTTCTTCAATCGGTCCTCGCAGAGAGTGGTTAGTGAACCCTGTATTTTACTTTGCAAACATCATTAGCCTTCCTTTTTAACTTCATTTCTAAATTAGGCAAAAGTATTCCGCTCTATATTTAGTACCCAGCAGCTCGCTTCGCTGCCTGGCTCTTACCAAACGAAGAACTGCAAATTGAATTTGGTAATCAATTTTTTGTGTATTTTGGTACTCAGAATAATCATTTGAACGTAGAAATCCTACCATTTTTGAGATCTAAAGTCGTTTGATTTGGGATGATCCATATGTCGAATGATATTATCCTTTGTCTAACGGCGTCATTTCCATGTTAGAATCGGATCCTTACGAATTAGGATTGGAGCTGACGACGAGGGAGGGAGCTGAATTTAGGAAACGAAGTTGTAAACATTTCAGTTATCAGGATCATTTTACCGTTAAAGTTAAAGTAGGGCGTTCCCTTGAGGGCCCTTCCTTTTAAGAGCTTCGTTGTAGACTGCTATTACTAATATATCTGAAAAGTTTGTGGCTTTCCCAGCGGACTGCAGAAGAGATTTGTAGTTGATTCTTCCAGAAGAGTAGGCAATTGGTGGAGGTTGGGCCGAGTCCCCGAGGAAGACCTCTCCCTTCCACTCTCCTTCCTTCAAATTGTGATTATCAGGAGAAAGCAGGGAGAAAGTCGAGGAAATATTTCACATTTCGTCCGGATGGGATATGGGTCAATTTAAGTGTGAAAATGAATTCGGTGTCATTTAGGAACAGGGAATAGAGAGCAAAAGTTGCCAGGAAGTGAATGGACTTTGGATTTTATTGGGCATTGGGAACAGACTGCTGGCAGTTTGCCTTCGGGAGAAGAATAAGCGCAAAATGACTCTTTTCCTGCTCCTTTCTCCAAACGTTTTTTTTTTCTTTAAAAAGGGAACATTTTTTAAAAGAACTTGTCAAGAACAGAAAGTGGATTCCTGTAATCCCAAGCATGGGAAGTTATAACAAGGAAAACCCATTTCCGGTATCTTCTCTTACGACAAAGGTTGGGATGCTGCAGAGGATTTGATTGGAGATTTTGTTGAGGCTGAAGCTTGGCGAGGGTTTGTAGACAAGAAATGCAAGTACGTTACCGTTAGCATTTACATAACAAAACGCTCCATGTACCGATAGTGCATAATAAGGTGTGATTTGTATTCAAAATGAAGGGTAGTGTATAAATTCAACTGATGAAGCATCCCAAGCATTATTATAAAGCGAGAAAAAAATGGATTAATAACGTTAAGTTAAGTTTAATAAAGTTAGTAAGCATATTAATTTAGGTAAAGGCATTAATTATATGGAACGATTTGGGTCACTTAGCAATGATACCCTTGGCACTTGCGCAAAATAAAAGACGAGATAATAGATTGAAAAAAGAATTGAAAAGGGCACCGGGAAGCACTTAGGACTTGGAACAACTTTCAAGAAAATCAATTTTAACACGAACAGCAGAAACTTCTGCAAATTCTAAAATGCACACGAAAGATTTGTTAGTTGATTTTGGACCAATTTCTTGGGAAATCCTTGTTTTTCTGGCTTGAACAGTGTACTCCACGCTGTGCCAATTTTATGCCAAGAGGAGTATCTAAGGTAGCAAAAAGAATAACGTGAGAAAAGGAGAAAAATTTAACAAGAAAACTTATTTTGGGAATCCTATCTGTGCAGAATTCTGGGCTGAAAAGTGTTTTTTTGTGAAGTTTGAAATAGAATTTGAAGTGGGGTGTTTTGAAGGGAAAGTTTGGAGCTGCAAGAGTGAAAGTAAGTAACATGTTTCCATGGACAGGGTACATAGCACTTGAAATGTTATCCAGGCCATGCTGCTCCAGGAGCTTCGCTCTGGAAATCCGAGCAGGCCAATTTGTTAGGCGAATAGATTCTCTTACAATTTGGGATCATTTCCATTTCCGAAATCTTCTTTACACACTTTTCCTCCAAACTTCCGAAATTGGAAAGTAAAGCTGTCAGCCTGTTGCAAGAATTTATAATGGTGAAATTAATATTTGTGCAAAATGAAAGGGGTCGACGATGGAACAAGGTATTTGTTGTGCCAATTTTTTTTTAAATGAAAACTTTTCTCAAATCCTTTGAGTAGGTTTTGAAGTTTGTATTGATTTTGCAACAAAATAAGAAAAAAGCAGGATGTATTCAACCAAAATTTTCAAAATCGTCGTTTACAACGACCAATAATTTTAGAATTTGAATAAAATTGATTCAGAGATAAAGTACTGATAGAATGCTTTACTATATTGAAGTAGTGTTGTAAGTGTAGAGAATTTAAAATTACTCTTCAGCAAATAAGTTTGTTGTAATATTTTGCCCCGGAATTGCAAAAACGGCCTTCGTAGCCCGTTTGAAGGCGTAGATGGTAGAAGTCATGACTTGACGACTCCGGAACTGCGTCGAGCGTTGCCTGTGGTCGTTTGTTTAGTTACATGTTCGAATGTTGCCTCTCCCCTTAGAGCTTACGTGATCTTCAAGTGGCGGTACGAGACGGGATAACGATGCTTAAGAACGTTTTGGAGGAGCTCCGAAGGAACTCAGACTCGGAGAAAAGTGCTGTTAATGCTGTCTATCAAACGATCATCGATGCTTTGGCCAAGACGCAGGAAAACCTCCTCAGAGACGTTGACTGGTAAGAAAAGTCATATATTTAAAAAAATATGCTTGGAAATACTTCAGTCCATTAGATGTCTCCAGGAAGTCATGCGTTCAGAGAAAGCATTGGGAGTGTCCCCAGAAATCACCAGATCATTCAGAAATTGAATAGGTATTAGATTTCAGCTTATAAAACAGTTGTAAAATAATTAAAACCAAGCTAGGCTAATGTCCGGGGCCATTTTGACGTATCCTTTACTACTTGCCATCAAAAATGTTCTTGGTTTTGGGTTACTGTTTTCTAACAACTATAAATTACCTTTGGTACTAACTGGTTTATAACACTAGGTGAATTTTTTTAAGAATCAACTTCACTAATTGTGTTGAGGAAACCGCTGAGGTACGCTGGAACGTCGGCGCATTTAGGCCTGTAAAACACGTAAGTAATTTTTGAGTAATTGGAAGCATTCCGCAAGAAATTTACTTAGGAAGGGCTCTGCTGAAGAACACAAAATTGTATTTATGCTCAATGTTGTAGCGACTGTTTGAAGTTTGACTGAATTTGAGTATAACCTAGGTTAAGGGTTCCTAAAGGGCTCCTGAATTTGAAGAGCCGATGGTTTGAACTGGAGTGCGTTGGAATATTGATTTGGAAGTGGCCCGGAGGGAAGCGCTGTTGGTATCGATTGGGGATTTTTCCCATCAGTCAGAGCCTATCCAGGCCTCTGAAGGTGCCCATTAAGGGAGGAAGGAAGGTGTCAAACCTTCCAGTCTGCTGGGCAAAATCCTGGAGAAAGTCCACCTGCCCCACTTTCTTCAATTTATCTTCCCACAACAGGGTACCCTTGGACCAGGCTCAAGTCTCCCCTCCAGTCCAATCGCTCTTGGCAAATTGCTCCAGCCCAGCTCAGTCCTAAGGACTCTCTGTGACTAATTTTTGCTTGTATTAAGGGCCTCCACGAAGCATGGAACTCGGATATTGAATGCCTTACCATTAAGTTCAACATCCGCAGCTCGTCTCCATTTGGAGAAAGTTTGTGTTATAGCAAGGCTCATTATTCATTCAATAATTCATTCCTAATCTCTATAACGGCCCTTAATCAGACTCAAGTCTCGAAGGGATTAGGACTTTACACATTTTGCCCTGACCCAAGGCACAATTAATTCAAAACTGTCACTTCATCCACTGCGCCGTCTCTATTAGCCCCTTAAGGCCTCCGGGAAATAAACAGCCTGGAGGAAAACGACTAAAATTTCTCACTCTGGGGTCAAGCTCTCAGTTCCTGGAAGTTTTAATCTATTATTTGCCAAGCATATAAAAGATAATTTGCAAACCTACTGTGTTCCATGAAAACTGCAACTACGCAGCTCAATTACTTACAAAATACTAAAAACACAAAAATTACTAAGGATTTATAAGAATTGAAACAGCTCCACATATAATAAAAAAATCAATGATATTTGCTCGAGTGAAAACATTGAAACGAAAATTGAATTCCTGTGCATACTACCAAGTAAGCACTTAACGGTTGTTCAATTTTACGTGGAATACAAACTGTACATGACGAAAAGGAAAATGTAATAATAAGCCAGTTCATAATTAATCATTAAGCCTTTCTTCAGAGATCTGATAAAACAGGTTCATCCTAAAAATAGGTAGGGGCAAACATGTTTTCAAGCAGCGAAAAATATTTCTAATTTTTGGATAAAAGACAGTTTGGAAGCTTTCCCAACACGATTTGGAATAGATTTAAATTTAGAGTTCAGTTCAAGTTTTTTTTTTGCAAATCTCTGTTAATGAATTTATTATGCAAACGGGAAAGCCTTCTACCGGAAGTGGGATATTTTCCTTTTCTCTTCAGTGCTCTTCTTTTCAGGATTCGTCACCAGCTGGGAAGGGATAATTTGAGCTGTAAAGCGCTACAAGGGTTTAGCGGCCTCAGAATGTCAATGGTTTCTGCGGTTTGGATTTAATGAAATTGGTTTAATTAAAACTAGAACAAAAGCGGGGGAGATGAAGTGTTTTGTTTTGGAGCCAGGCTTCTAATTTCCTGAATTTAATTTCCAAGTAGTCCACTGACAACTTAGCGAGACATATGGGAAGGTGGTGGATAATTCTGGTAAAAGTGGAGAAAGTTTGACACAAGTGTTGTCAATTAATTATTCATGTTTTGTCTCCTTTCAGTCAGTCCGAAGTGAAGGACAAAGTGATCCGAGGTCAACTGTCACAACTTCGTGCAGTTCTGCCCACCATCAAATTACATCTCACCATGTGTGCCAGTATCTCAAATGCTGCCAGCAAGTATGACTTCCTCGATTTGGCCTACCCCCTCATCGATAGGCTCACTGCTATTACTCACATGGGATATCCTATCAGGTCAGAGGTCATATTATTCTTTTTACGCTTCTCCTCACCTTCTGCGTCCTGCTGCATGAATGCATGATATCGAAACTAATTGTGCTAAAACATCGGGAATTCTAAGTTTAATTTCCTTAATTTCGTAAACTGGTAATGCATAGGATAATAGTTATGCTAAATTTAAACACTTAATTTTAAAAGTACTTTGAGGCAAATGGAGTTATCAAAGCGATACAATTAAAGATTAGGTACTTTTCAAATTTCAAATTTTCAGCCCAGCTTTTTGCATCTTTCTGAATTCTACCAAAATGAAGTATGTGGAGAAGAATCAGGATCAAAGCCGGCAAATATTTTTTGAAAACCGAATTGTTATTTTGAAATTGAATTATGAATTGCTGGAGATTCCTTGTGCCGAATTGACTTTGGAGAGTCCAATATCTTTTGTATGGGCGTCTCTGTACTTGCGTTCGTGACTGAATCAGAGGGCATCGTCATTCAATTGGCAAGTCAATTGAATTTGAAACCCTTTGTAGGGATTCCTTTCCTCGAGTTAACTCAGGAAGTCAATGAAGGATGATGACATTCAAGAAGAGAGCAAATTGAACCAGAAGGAAAGCTTTCTCTTCCCCTCGCCACTTCCTTTACCCTCTTTTCTAAAATTTGAAAATCACAAACAAAAATCCAATAATTTTTCACAAAAGCTGTTGGGTGTTTAAAAAAATCCAATTCATCCATAAATTAATTTAAAGAGCCACCCACACCTACAAACCGTTATACATAAATTCTAAACTGTTATTTTTGAAAAAAAAACGTTAGTTCGTCCTTGCTTTGTTAAATACTTTTTTTTATATAATAAAAGAGGTCTTAATTCTTATGAATTGTTTAAAGTTGACTTGCGGAGACGAAGTTAGAGGGAAAGAATTTTGCAGCATATCTCGAGGCTACTTTTCAAACGGAAAACTTTCGTAATAAATCAATGAATGCTTCCCTCGTAAGAGAAGGGAATGAAAATTTTAAGTTTTATTACCTCTCACTTTTACTTTTAAAACGCAGTTGGAAGATTTTGAAGAAGGAAATTGAAAATTCCAGAGTTGACAACAAAATTTTAGTAGGAAAGAAGAGCGTGCTGAATTTCTCATTTTGAGTTTTGGGAAATTAAAGTTTGGAAAATTGTAAAGGAGAAATGAGAAAAGGGGAGTGAAGGGTCCACTTGAGTCCGCCTGAGCCCTTGGTCATATCCACCAGAATATGAAACTGTCATTTTCCAATTCTCCAAGGGCCCCCCACTCAAAATTATGGCCTCCCGCTCTGAGGAGGGCCAAAGTTCAAGTTTATAAATAGATGATGTCAAATGTCAAAGTTTCTTCTCAAAATTTTTGCTTTTTAAGGTTTCCTCCACTCATTTTTTTTTCTCCACTTTTCCTGCCTCCAAGTTAATTTTCATTTGAATGTGAGAATTTGAAAAGACGAGAAAGGGGCTGATGGGATTGGAATTTTTTATTTCTACTTTTCTTTTCTTCTTTTCTCCCAGAAGTTAATAATCGATATTCGGCAGATTTTGAATTGTAGATTCTTTGAGACTATTTTCAAGTGCAGGGAAAATTCGGTTGAATGATGAGATGGAGATGGGGATGAAGAAAAGGTCGAGTTCTTTTGGGGGAAAGCCGATTTTCCATCTCCTTTCCCATCATTTTTTTTTCTTTTTGAAGAAAAGGAGCAGAATCTTCGAGATCTCCAGCTCCAGCCTCCAATTTTTGTTTAGTATTCTTATCACGGGTCTCTAGAGAGCAAAACTAAAAAAAAAGTTGGAAGCTTATTTACTCCACTGCACCCAAAAATCAGGCTCAATTGGAACAATTCCAAAAAGGAGTAGTGAGGGTTGGCCTTGTTGCTAAAATAAAATAAATGTCCGGAAGGGTTCAGAGGTCAAAGTTTTTTGTAGGAGAAAGTAAATAATTTAGTAAGGACGCAATAAACAAAAACTAGAATTTGGTGTTTTAGCTAAAAGTAAGTTGAGAAAATGTTTTAGGGAAAAATTGGATATTTACTTTTGGAAATTCCTCCAGTTTGATACTAATAAGTAGCGAATGCCTTAATAACAATTTATGTTGTCTATAAAAATTACTATTTGGTAGATAGTAGCATGGCGAACAATCTTCCAAATAATCTCAAAGGGTATTTCTATATCATTGCTTTGCGTATGTCACTAAATTATTGCTTGGTTTTTGCAAAGCATGGAACAAGGATACAAAACGTTTTTGTTAGAATGAGTCCTAGTTAGACAACCAGATAATTCAAACTGTAAATATATAGTTACTTACCTTTTCGTTAAATGATGTTATTTCTATCGAAATAAGAGAAAGTATGGTCTTTTCTTTAAAAAAAATAAGTAAAAGAAAAACTCACTACTATTTCAAGCCCATAATATGTAGTAGTAGTTAGTAGTAAGGGGAGGACCCCACTCAAATCCCTGGCAGGGGAAAAGATACAGCAATGTCACAAGGTATCGTTACACAGAGTCCAAGACACCTTGTTACCCCAAATTCCTTACCCAAGGTCA
>VYYI01001053.1:0-22636 GCA_021029175.1 Bilobella aurantiaca
TTTTGTTTAACTGGAACTTCTTTTTCTTTACCTCACTTCTTCGACGAAGGATCAGCCGGAGAAGGGAGCAAGATTTAGATTATTTTTTTTACAAAAGTAAATTACAATATTTTCTTAGCTTCACAGATTTAGTACGAACGCGTGTTTCAATTGAAGTTTATGTGTCACTCAAGGTTCCTGTTGGGTTTCGCAATAGCAAAGGAAATACGCTTCACAGTAGTTTCAGTGAAAACAAATGAAATATTGTAACGCGTTTGGAAATGAAGTAGCATGTAAAAGCTTGAAAATGGAAAATTTCCGGCGTCAATTACGTACGTTTCAATTACGTAACACTAAAACCTATAAGCTGAGCTCACAAAGACAATTTTAGTGATTTCCCTAGCGTTTTTTGAATACGAACAAATTGCCTAAATATCTAATATTCAAGTATCATCAACAACGAACGAAGAATTTTAATATTTGTAAAAAAAAAATGCAAAAATTGGAAAGCATGTACTATATAAAAAAAAAGATTTGCGATACGGACCGAATTTGTTTTTTTGTGACACAAAGGACAAGCGTAACCAGCATGTCGAATGCAATAATTAAGTGAAAGGGTGTCACTCACGAATCCAGTAATACACTGTTCATTAAAGAAACGCTTGTTTGTCCAGACTTAGTTTTAATTTAGAATTTGTACTTGATTAGTCGAGTTTGAGATTAAAAGGCTTAAATGAGGAAAATTGCAGAGGGTTTCAAGGGATAATGTAAAGGTCATCAGTGATGATAATTAATGGACAAAGGGCTCAGCAGCCTCACTGTTTGAAGTCCCTCTACTTGCAAAGGACAAATCTCGGATTATGAGATGGGAGGGAGGGGCAAACGTGAAAGGGCCCTTGCCCTTACATTGCAGGAGACAGTAAGTCCAGGAGCATTCCTTCAACAATGACTCCAAAGTTTTTGAAATTGGGGGTACTTTGAAGGAAGCTTTCCAGCATTGATATGAGAGTCATCCTTTCTCCACTGGTCACACGCCTGCTTTATTCCAAGTTCTGTGCACTGAAAGGAAAGCAAATTCGTCGGAAGACGGAGAAAGTCCAGGCATTTTGAATAACTCCTTTTCGTCTCTGGCAAAGGTTTAATTCTTTTGAACCATCTTTCTTCTGTCCTTGCTTTGAAAACTCAACCAAATAACTAGAAAAAGTCGCTGAAATATGACTCATTTTTTTACTGGAAAGGCTCCAGGCTTTTTTGAGTTTTCCCACATCTTTCTCTAATATCGAATTCGAATACGCTAGAGAGTCCCTAATGCGAAACGATTCCGAACCCAAAGAATTGTGAAGGATCATTTCGCTGATCTTTTTACATTAATCCCATGACATCTCAAACTTACGTTAATGGTTCAATGTCTTCAAATTTTTCTGCAAATGTGACTTGAAACTGTAAGTTTGAACTCAAAGTTATAGTTTCAAGTCACTACTTTCATACTACACTACAAGTTTACTACTGCAAAGTGTACTACAGAAAAAAAACTATTACACTACAATAAACTATTATTAGTTTTACTTAAACTCATACATGACTCATTTTTTCTAACTACGACGTAAGAATAATTTATTCCCTTTGTAGTATCTCTGCTGCGAAATGATTTGAAGAGATATAATCAACCAAAAAAATAAACGGTGAATTATGGTAATCAAAATGGAACCCGCAAACTGTCCGAGAAATGAAGAGAAAACTAGAGAGAGAAAGGCGATGAGATTGCCTGGCTTTCTCTCTGATATCTTCATCGACATATTGGGGTGATAAGTGCTGGGGGAAAATATGCTGGCTTGACCTTCCCTTCTGGTCTATTTCCCGTATTTTTTTCGACGTAGAGCGCCGTCTGGCCCTGCACACGCCTTCTTTCGTCGTTATTTCCCACTTGCGGTTAGATTGCATTACAGCACATTAACTACACACGTCTCCCCGATCCCACCATTTTCCACACGGTCCTCATCCAATCTCTTCCCAAGTGCTCCCCTGCACTTTGTCTGCTGGAATCCTGGAAGTGTGTGTGTGTGCCTGCTTGTTTAGTAAGATTGAATTGAGAGACTACTGATACAGGACCTTCCTTTATTTCCAGAATTGTTTGTACTAAATTACCACTCAGCCAGAGTCCATGCTGGTGAAAGTAAGAGTGCAAAGGAGTGTAAATAATTGCCTTCTCTCGCTTCATCACCCAGCATCCGTCTTGAAAGCGTCAATTTCCATTCTTGTCTTTCAAAAGCAACGACGACGTTCGTCGTAAAACGTGTAAATGTGTGACATTGTCTTGAGCCTCAACAGGAATGTCATCGGAGGACAAGGAGACGTGTCGCTTTATAAATTAAAGAATAGAAAGGCTGAGGAATCGTGGAGAAAATGAGACTGTAAATGAATTGAAAAAGTTTTAATTTCACTTACTTGTAAAGGCTGTAAAAGGAAGGAAGGTGATTAGTGAATTGATGAGGATAGGATAGTAAGGGCCTGCTTTCACCGTTGGAAAAAGTTTGATGAACATTGGTCAGATCAACTGATGAGGAAAAGTGTTGAAATTGTCTTGAACTTTCACGTTTCCCTTTCCTACTTTCCCTTTGAAGGCAAAGTAAATAGAAAGAAAGTTCTGTTAGAACAGTTCGATTTTGTAAGGAGAGAAAGTTGTATAATGGACAGTACAATTAAATCCGGAAGGAATCCGGGAGGCGTGTAAGAGGCTGAAGAGAAAGTTCCAACTGAAAATGTAATTTTGGAGGATTCTCTCGCGTGGGCCTTCCCAAACAACAAAATCTTTTTTCAGTGTCGCCATTCCAAACACATCAATTCAACACCAACAAAATCAACGAACTGATAAACGGAACTTCTATGCTGAAATGTGAAAAACGCTTGAGAACCGTAGACAATAAATATTCAGCTCTATACCAGAAAATCAAGAAAACCCTTCCGAAACTTATGCATATAAGTGAAATCGAAGCTTTTTAAAAGATTGGCCAACCCCAAATTACTTATTGATAATAAATCCCAAATCCTATTTGATGTCCATGGGATCTTTCAAGAAGTTATACATATAAAATATGTTTAATAATTAAACAGAAAATAGTGACAGATGGGTTTGACTTTACCTTTTGAATCTGAAATAAAGGACAAATATTATGCTAATACATTCCAAACGAAATTAAGAAATTTTAAACGAATACTCAAGTGAAAAATGGAGGACAAGTGGAGGGCACAGTGTGCTAAAGGAGCCCTTTAATTGAATACTATCTTGGGAGCCCTGCGAAAAGGAAAGAGAATTGGGGCCATTGATGGCAGTTGGGCAGAGTGAAGAATCTTGGAATTGAATTTTTTTTTTCAAAAAAGAAGAAGAAAATTCCAAAAAGGAAAGTGAGAAGGGCTGAAGATTTAAGACGAAGCACTTATGGGGAATTGTGAAGCTTAGGCCAATGCTTTCTCCCTATACTTATCCCTTTATCACACCATCGACACTTTCTCCGCCAAAGTGGAGTGTAGTATATTTGACATATATCCCTTTGCAAAGTCAGAACTGCAACCCCATGCACTTTCCCACTATTTTAGAAATTAGTTACTTTAATTACAGAAATGTCTCATTTGCCCTAGTGAGTCAATGGAGAAAGTGGGCGGATGAAAGCGAAGCTACAGATCACTTAGCTTAGGAAGTGTGAACAAACTCATTTACTTCAAATTCATTTGCATTTTCAGTATGTAAACCCCTCCGGAACTATGTCAAAAGATTCGGGAAAACGACAAAGAAGTTGATGCAAAAACAAATGGAAGTGACTTTCAAAATAGTCCTACTAGGAGCCCTTTCCCTTTGATTTCCTGCCTTTCTCCCGCTTTCCCTACTCACTCGCCGTGAAATTTGACTTTCACTCAGGCCTTAGCTATTTTACGGACCAGAGATTATCACTCGCAGATCTCGACGCATCAGATGGAATAGAATAAGTGATTTCAGGCCCTTGTTCAGGCTTTGTCAACTTCACCGGCAGTTGGCATTTCTATTCCAAACAAGGGCACTTCTGCAATTGAAAAATCCGAGGTGAGCCACTTAGGGAATGGAGGGTGCGTGAACTTTTGTGTTTCCACGTGTAAAGTGCACTTATTTCCTTCCAACCTGAGATCTGGTTTAGATTGAATTTTGTAACTATTGCAATTTGACAAGTACTTTCGGCCCGGAACGTTTCTAGGACAGTCTCATTGGCAAAAGGAGAATTCGCACCTTGGGAGACATTTAAATCTAGCAATTCATTCGGGGTTCCAGCAAAGCACTTCTGGAATGGCATTATTCCACAAAATGTGTTTTCCTTTCTTTTGTTCACGGCCTAAATGTGTTGATGCATTTGCTTCGCTGAAGTCGAAGAAAATCTGGGAGCAGCAACGAATTACATGAATCACAAGCTTATTTGAAATACCGTTTTGGAAAGCATTTCGATTCAATAACATCGCCAGTCAGTATCTATTCGGAAGCACTAAAAATACATCCAATTTTGAATATCTTGGCTCAATCCTGAGAAAATATATTCTTTTGACTCTTGAAGCAAACGGAAGGAAAGCTGACCCAACAAACGAATCTTCGCTTGACTTCCTGCATACATAATTTCATGCGGATTTACAAATTGCTTTAAAAAGAAGCTGAAAGCTGAGTACTTGGAGCAATTTCTTTTTTCTTAACTACCTTTAAAAAAATAACAAGCTCCTTTGCATTAGAGTTGCCTTTCCTCATAAATGCTATATGGGTTTATTGTGTTTTGAATATTTGTTGGCATGGGAACGAACACATAGGAGTGTGTGGTGGTGGGTCAATAGAATATTCCACTTTCTCTGTTCTTGTGTAGTCATTGTGCTGTGCATTTGGCTGGAGAAAGCCACTTCATCATTCTCCAAAGGTTTCCTTCTAGCGTTTTATGCAGCGACATTCGTCTATTTCAAAAATCTATATGCTTGCTTACCATGCAATTTTCACATTTAAGCGACTCAGGCGTAACCAATAAACCGGCTCCAGGTCAATTGGCATTGAGTTTCAAAGCGTCACTTTTCAGCGGCAAATAAATCGTACAACGACATAGTACATAATAAACTATTTATAGGTAATAACGGGTTTGATGTAGCCGAAAATTGAGCTCTGAGCTATATTACTTGTTACAAGGCCAGTTACAATATGTGGCTACAAGAATGCTGCCTGATAAAAACTGCAAGTTACATATAATAATCGTTTGAATAACATGATTTTTAAACAACATAGTGAATAGCTTTCCAATTGTTGCAATTGGCGACTTTTCCATAGTAGGTTTCAAAATGTTATGTCAGGTTCAATTTCAAGGAAAAGAAAACATTTTCTTAGCATTTTCTTCATGTCAAAACCTACTAACCGCAAATGTCTTAACTTCAAGTCGTGACTTCAGTGTAACCGAGTGGCACATTTCTTTTTGCTTAAGTATCGTTTTCAATCCCAAAAATGTCAAATGGATTCTTAACGGATTTGTGCATGACCAAACTCAACGTTTTTGAAAAAGAACATCGTCCTTGTGTTTAAAAAAATTAGCATAACCATTTTTAGAGTGTGGGTCCTTTGATGGGGGTAAATGATGTGGAATTACCCTGGTCGCGTATTCGAACCCTGCTATTATATTACTGTTCGTGAAATTGTGACTGACCCAAGATGCTTTTGAAAACCGGTTTAATCAAACGGTGCTACGGTGGCACAATGGCTTTTTGAATTTGACCTTTGGCAAATTGCCGCTTACAATCAATCCGGAATTTTATACAAGGTGTACACTGTTATTCTTCAAACAGGATTTTGCTAAGGCTAAATTTTTATTTTGAGTTTGGCGTATGAAACCATTTTCTTGTAATCTGATAGGAATCAGTTGGGGCTTTTACGATTATTTTACGAAAACAAGTTAATAACGATTGGATACAATCTTGTCAAATACAGATTAAATAACTTGCATTTTATTCATTGACTGGAGTTGGTTTTCTATGTATTCAAAAATTTTGTGTTAATGCTTAATTGCTTAATTTCTAATATAAAACTATGCAAAACTTTGTTAAGCTATCTGCTACTCTTGTTTTTGTCTAGATTTGACTAGATTTAAATTTTCGTTTTCAAAGGCTTCACAGGTACTTGTGAAGCAGCATTTGCAGCAATTTGTTAATTGTAAGCCGAATAGCTCTTTGGTTTTTTATTTCCCCTCGTCTTTTATAGTTCAAAAAATAAAAAATAAACATTTTATTATTTAACATTTTTAAGGAAAATTTCCTTACCCTAAGCAGATCCTAGTTTAAAATCTGGTTCTTGTACTGCTTAAGTGCTTCAAAGTTTTCAGCACCACTCAAAAATAATTCCATTCTTTCCAATTATAAAAGTGGATCAATCACAGAAGAGCAGAGGGCGTAATTTTTGTATTTTCGAAGCAAATTAAGTCAATCATATTAAATCATTAGAGCGAACAGATTAGAGCTTTTGTCTTACTTAAAACATCTTCACTATTTGAAATCAATGTAAAATAAAATTGCTTATATTAAAATAGTATAAAAAATGTAATAAAAAGCTTATTCGGGTAATCGACCGGCGGGGTCAAGACCCTTGATGTTTTTGCTATAGCTAATTTTCTTCCTGAATTTGAAACTTCGTCATTTTGCTCTTCAATCTTGAGGTTCTGAACCATAATTGGAGCATTATATGAGATATCTGTGACTTTGCTTTGATTCAAAGTTTTTATCAGCGGTTGCAGTTCCAAGTTGCAGAGTTGCAATGGTCGCCGTCGCTGTAGCGCTATTTCTGCAGTTCGTTTCTTGTTCTTCAAGTGACTTTTTGTGAAAATTACCATTTTCAGCAAAAGATATTGTTTCTCTTTCTGGCTCTGCCGGGAACGCCTGCGTAATACGCATCCACTCCTACTCACTTAACATAATTTTTGGTTCGAAATATACAAGAGATTCGCTTGGAAAAAAAAAATGATTTGAAATTGAAATCTTTAAATCATATCTATCTCAATTTGCAATTCCAATTTCTTAGAATGTTACAAATAAGTTTGTTGGTTGAATTCTTACCACTTTTTGTCCATAAATGGCAATTATGCAACGGAAATGATGTTTTCATTTCTTGAACTACCGCAATGTTTTACTTTTTGACTTATAAATTAGAAAAAGCAAAGTTGCAAAATTACATATGCAATTAATTTCTTTGGGCAAGTTGTGGGCTTTTAGTGGTTTATCAGTACGCAGAAGGATGTAGCGAGTGGGTGACGACGAGTTTAGACTTGTTCGATTCAATTGTTGTGCTGCACAACAACGCAACGCTTGTGCATCTTTGAAGCGTAGGTGTGGTGGATTGCGCTTAATTTAAACAGGTTAAGAAAGAATGGCGCGGAATTAAGTTGACAAGTCACAATTAATTGGAGTTAATAGGTCTCTTAGGGATGGGCCGCTGAACTCAATCAACACTTTCATTTTAATTTATATTAGCATCAGCCGAGACAACACGGATGCTTTGAACTGGTTTGAGTGTTAGTTAATTCGTTTTTTAAGAAGCTTTGCCCGCATAAAAATTAATACTGCTTCTGCCAAATAAATATAAAGCCGGTAAATTTAATACAGCTTAAATATTTCGTCATTTGCGTTGTAAGCGGATTTCAAAATGATTTTACTGCTTCAAAGTCCCATTGTGAGAACAAATAAAGGTCGTTTGAGGTAATACAATATGAGGTGATAATAATGTTTGTTTTTCCTAAAAAAATTCTCCTACCACTTTCTAAAAAATTTTTTTCCAACATTGAACACAATTGTGCCTGCGTTCTGCCAATTAGTTTTACTTATTTTGGGGGACTAGCAAATGAGCTTCTACGAGAATTGGAAGAACTAGGACTGTAAAATGCAAATAGTAATATTTCGAGCACTCTGGGAACAAAAATGCTAACAAAGAACATTTACCGACATATTTATTGTTTCGAGTCGAATAAATTAGAGCGGGGAAAGAAATTTATTATCTCCGATTAACAGAATTTTGCCTCCTCAAAGAGCTTTCTCCTGATGAAAATTTTTGGCCATGAATTTAAGGTAGTAGAAGTTTCACTTTTGGAAGGGCTAAAGCTCCTTTCGCACAAGGCATAACTGTCGGGAAAGATTCAGAGTGAAATAAGAATCTTAGAGACTTAAGTGAAAGTAAATGGCTGATTTAGATCCTTCCTAATAATAATCACCTACATCCACACGCTTTCACCAAAACTATAAGTTGCCGGGACGGAGAACGGAATTGGCTTTTCTTCTTCCAGGGAACAGTACATTATTATTCTCCTTATTTCATCCCACAGCCTTTGCCAGTGGATCCCTTGCCTTTCCTTAGGAAGACGGAGTAAAGGTAACGAGAATGAACGTCTCCTTCTTCCAGCACTTTCATTCCTTCCAGGAATCGCTGGAATGGGGCTGGAGCGTGAATTTCTTATAACTTTCTCCTGCCGACCTTACTCCTCTCCTGCTCTTGCTTTCTGCACTTTGAAACTAAATTTTACTGGTAGAACAGGCTTTCGTTTCCGAATTTCCTATGAAATTATTTTCGTAAACCTCCATAGAATCTTAGATTAGAACTTATTGGAGTTTGCAGTGTTAGATCATACTTTGGATTTTGTAGAGCATCCAATTGTGTCAGTATTATAAATAAGCTCTGAAATTTATGGAACTGGATTAAGTATTATAATCTCCTGGAATTGTCAAAATGTCGACAAGAATGGTGTTAGCAGTGCTCACTCAGCAGTAGTGATAGCCGAAATTTCAAAAACAAATTTTGAATATCACAGCATTTCGTCAAAGCTTAAACTCCATTTTGTGTTTAATTATACTACAAGGAGATTTTAGGAGCTTGTTAGTAAAGTTGTGGGAAATGCGGGATTGTAGAGAAAGGGTTGGTTTATACAAAGCGGCTTTTGAAAAACGAAAGAAAAAAAATTGTGATCAAAAGTCCATTTTGCCATTGGCGTGGTCCTAATATTCTTGTGGGATGCGGCTTCGGCAGTGATGCTTTAGACAATGGAGATTTAAAACGTATGAAGCCAAAAGCATATGCTTCCGATTTGCTTTCCTACTACTTCTCCCGTAGCCTAGGCTGCCGCTGGAGTGGCTGGAGAGGCTAGATTTTGAATTTAGATTGCGGTCGTAGATCAAAGGGGACTTTTCCTGGCAGGAGTGAGTTCCGCATGTGCGGAATTGGTTCCCTGCGTTTGGGGACTAGACAACAACAAAAACGTATGGAGAAAATAGAAAAGAAAAATCCATCCAGGGAAAATGCTGGAGAAAAAAATCCATTTAGAAAAAAAAACGCTTCAGTTAGGAAGAAGAAAGAAAAGAACTAGGTGGTATTCTTAAGTTTTTCATTTGTTTTTGGTTCCTTTGGTTAGCATTTGTCAGCCCTTAAAGGACCTCCACAACTTTCACGCGACGAGTCTCCATCTGCCTAACAATGTCATTTCCCGTTGGGCGGTTAGTGATTTATAGATCCAGTTTTCTCCAGGAATGAAAAATGCATCGACAGAGGCAGTCTTTGGGTTAGGACCTTAAGGTTTGAGGTTACTGCCATCGGCAAACCTCCTGGATAAAAAAAAAGTGAAGTCCTGGAATTTATGTTTGGCAAACGTAACCCGCCCTTAAGAACTTTTAGCATATAGGAAAAACTAGGCAGTCTTGAAATGTTATTGAAAGTAGGAGATAGATTTCCAATTGAAAGTCTTCGATTGTCCGATTTCATTGTACCACCGATTTTACATCCGGTTCGTTTGTTGGCACAATAGTTTGAAAAAAAAAACACTGCTATTTTGATCTAAGAACAATTGGTCGTCTCAAGCGGAGAAAGTCGTAGGTTTGGGTAAAAGGATTTTTGCGAGCATTGAATAGCATATGCAATCGACTAGAAAGTACAAACACTTTCTCCCCTTGTTCATTCAGGAGGATTTTAAACATTTGAGGAGCATAAAAAGCTCACTGAAGTGAAAAAGAAGTGTTCTCTGCCTTTAGAACTTGCCCCTTGAATTCTTTTCTTGAAGCTTTCTTTTTTCGTTTTTTTGAAAGCTTTCACTCAAAGATTCAAATCCATCTTGGGGAAAGTTAGAGTCCGTTTTTCGACGACAATTTTTTTTGATCGATCTAGCACGTCGCCCTTCAGTAAATGGTGGGGTCCTTGTCGACGGAAGAGAGCACTTTAGATTACATTTTTTTTTATTCATAGCCAACAAACAGTTCGACGACGACGGGGAAGGTACGAAGGTTAGTCATTTGTTCTAAAAATAGTCCACGTGAATTGTCTGAAATTTCTGTTCTTAAATTATAGCTATTATTGTCTTTATGGCCTAGTTGGATCAATATTGAAATTCAAGGCTCTTCAGCGCACATTCCAATGACAGCTCCCTTCTTCTGCCGAAGTGTTCTTTTTAATAGTAGTAGGCGGGAATGTATTAAACAAATTCCAAAGGGCTACTTTGAGAAGTATTTCTAAAAAAATTCTGTTGCCGCTTTGCAGTCAGTCTGGAGAGAAGGAAGGGAGACGTTTAATTTTGACAGGCCGAAACCTGGAGAAAACTTTGTCCATTTTTTACTTTCTCCTTTTTTTGAGCTTGGAATGACCCGTTCTGTTTTTTAAAAGACGTTAGCTAGTACTACACCTGAAACATTTTTGGGGAAAAGGTAATTTATCAGTGCCAAGGACTTCTTGAAAAACAATTTTTTTTCTTATTCACATTCTACAAGAGCAACATAAGCTTTACGCAGCTTTCTCTTTCCCTCCTTTCTCCTTTCATCTTCCCGCCCTTATAATGTAATTCAGTTCGGTTTCCGAACCCTTAAAACTTTTTGGCTGATGAGTATAGTTTTTAATGTTTTGTAATTTGAGACGTAGGAGTAATTTATGAGGTTGATGGGACAAAAGGGCTCCAGTGAACTCAAGGGCCCCAAGCACTGAACTAATTTCCAACTTTGACATCTTAACTCCTCATCTTCCACTGCTTTTTCAAAAAGTTTTGTGCAATTTAAGCAAAGGTTACAGTTGGGAATATGGAAATTAAGACACAACCTTTCACTGTTAATCTAAACTCTCACATGTTATGATAGGCTGTAATTAGAGGAGTTAAGGACCTACGGGGACATTTCCCCAAAGAAATCCTCTTGCGAGGAGGTCGCTTTCCAAAAAAAAAATGGAGACGCCGTATTACATTGCAATTTGATGTAATTTTAAACGTGGAACGGAATCTGATATGGTTTTTATTTTAGCTTTCAGAGACGTGCGGGCTGAGCATATCAGAATTAGAAGAAATGGCTGCCCGCCAAGCACGACAGCTGGAAACGCAGGAACAGCTGCTGGCAGCCAAAGCTCAGAGGCTGCGCTACCTCAAATCAGGCGGAGAGGCTGAGCGCCTGATGCGCCTGCGCGAAAAAGTTGCGACTCAGGAAGAGAGGCTGCGCAAGCTTAGAGCGCTTCGCGGAAAGGTCCAATCAAGTAAACACGGAAACGCTGTTCTCAGTAAGTCTTATATGCGTCGTTGTAATTACGTAAATACAAAAAAAAATCCTAGAAATCTAATGTGAAAAAAATCAATATTTAGTACTGACCTGATTCTACAAAAGTATACCATCATTCATCAAGTCAAACATTAGTCATAGCCAATGACCTTAAAAAGCAATCAGTAAAAGCATTACTTTTCCTTCAATTATAAATTAAGCTTTTCTTTCTAAAAAAAAAATTAAATTGCTTTAAAAGAAATCTTTTAATTTTAGTTTTTAAGCATAGAACGATTCCTTAATTAGTCAAATTGTGGTTTCTTTTCAACGACATTGTAAACGTAATCAAAGTACTTAGAACTTCAAAACTCGATTAACCCGTCCTTCTTCATTTCCTTTGATCTTTGGAATTCCATAATTCTGAAATTAAGTGCCAGTGAAAGTTAAGTACTGGGTTTGGCAGTAATGCTTCTGCGAGGCAAGTCGCTTTGGAGAGGTGCTTACAAGTGCTTTCCATAACCAGCATGGAGATAATCGACTTTCACCATACTTTCTCCGTTTTATGGAGAAGGCCTGCCTTATGTTTGGTGATTAAGTCCTCCCCTTAATTTCATTAGGCCTAAGCTGAGGCCCTGGATGAAATCTTAAGAGGAAAGGTGACCCACTACCTCAAAGATAGTTAAGTGTTATATGCCTAAAAGATTTGGAGAGCACTCCCTTTGAAATTGCATTTGGAAAGACTAGGGCTAAAATGTAGTGAAGTCAAGAGCTCCAGTTTCAATTTTCGTTAGCTCCTTCCATTTCCCTGTTTAATTAAGACCGGACTTTTAGCCTAAAAGCCACGAATAGGAAAGCCTGCCTCATAATCAGGCTCTTACTTTACCAAAATGGTGCAAAAGACTATGCCTTCCCGCAAGGATCTGCAGGGGACGAAAGGGCACCAGGCCCTTCTGTGTTTTATCTTAAGGCCACATCAACCGTTATTACTACCTTCTCTTAAGGCATGAACGACTTGAAAGCTAAATCTTCACCAGAGTCGTCTTGGGAAAGTCTTTGTGAAATTCCAAACGTCCCCAATGGAAGTGGGCAAAATGCTTTTTGGAAATTGCGAAGCAGCTTTTGAAAGGGAGAGGTTAGCATTCCCCTCCTGAAATTTCCATTTTAGAAATCTTAAACTAACTTTCTTGAAAGGCTTCTCACGTTGAAGCAATTAAGGCAATTCGCATCTTCAAATTTACTTCCAACAGAAGGTGCCTTGGCGAGATCACCTACTAATTTTTAATTATCCTAAGCTAATTTCTTAAGAATACGTGCTTCTTTGCGAAAGCTATAACATCTATAAATCTATAACTTGCATTTTATATAAAGCCTACTAAAGTTCAGCTGTGTAGTTATTATTTAATAGGGAAAGTCAGACTCAATTATTGATCAAATAATGTCTCGCATTCAATCTATAAAAGATTGTGAGAAATGGAATCGTTTTTTTTTTCCAAACTATGAGGGGTATAATTTCTTCTATTTTTTAACTCAATATGATAGATCGGTTTTATAATACTCCAATGTTGTTTTATTTCTTAAGAAATGTTATTATCTTACGCTTAAAATTGAAAAAATTAAATGGAGGTATTGGAAATTATTATAATAGGTAAGCCAAACTTTCGACGAAACTGAATGGGAAATATAATCTGAAGGAAACGTGGTTGCTCATAAAGACGAATAAAATGGCAGTTACTACTTATCTTAAGTGTATCATGTGACTACGAGCATTAGGAAAAAATTGTTCTTGGTATACACCTCATTGTAGAGGCTCAAATAGAGTCTAGATTTGTAGTTTATTGTCAACACTAGGCAAACAGTAAAATACTTCAACATTTTAATGACCTTGGAATTTTGGCTATAGCAAACATGATACTCAAGCTAATGCAGAATGCAGCTTCTGAGCATAGCAAACAAATTTAATAAAATTTTATGACGTCAAACTGGGTGAATGCATAGCATTTCCCGTAAGGTTTAAGTTTGACCGTTTTACGACAGAATTTGGTCAAAAATAATTCTACATTTTAATTTGAGCTGTTCTGATTATGTTTTGGTAGCAGGTCAATACCGAGAAAACCAAAACCGAGAAACCTAAGTTGATAAAACCAAAACCGAGAAAACCTAAAACGAGAAAACCAAAACCGAGACATCCCATATTATGCTTATGGCCGTTCTCGGTTTAGGGTTTCTCGGTTTTGGTTTCTCGATTTTGGTTTTCTCGGTATGGATATGGAACCTATGTTTTACCGAATTAATTAGCTAATACACGTTGGGATTGGTCAAAATTCTTTGAGTATAATTTTTCCAACTGTGAGACTGAGAGCAATTAAAAGGCGATAAATCATTGAATTTGGGGCCTTTAAGGATGAGGAGCAATTTTCTATACCTCTTAATTAGTTTTCGTCAATTAGTTGTAAATTTGGGTTAACTTTTCCTAATTATAAACTGAATTAACTAGTGCAATTAAACTCATTTCACCCAGAATGACGATTTCCAAAAAATATTTCCCCTAGAAGGCCGTACTTTATATACTCTATTTACCTTGAAGCTAATAAGTAGAAATTGGTATAAATTGTTGAAAGTGTTGATTGTTTTGCTAGTCTAGCTACTTGCATTTAGTTACAACGGCTGGTGGCCAAAGTAATGTTTACAATAGCCTACCTGCATAGGATCATTGCCAAATACTTTTAGAATGATGCTTCCAAGCTATAGCGCCATTTTCCCATTACTTTCAACCCAAAATACGCCAAAGGCATTTCACTTTTTATCTTCACTTTTATTTCTAAAAGAAAGTACAAGAAGGCATCATACCGATGAAACTCATTCTATCCTTTCTCCATTCATTTTCTGCATGAATTAGCCAACTTGCAGGGCTTTTCGTAGGCTTCATGTTATAGGATATGTCGAAAATTTCCACTATTGATTTTTCCAAAATAGAATTATCCACACATAAAATCCACAATTTTTATTAAATGTCTTTTTCGAGTTGATTTATCTTTAGGGGAAAGTTCTTTTACCTCAAATAAAAATGTAAATGGTGTACTTCGAATAGCAATAGCACGAATTTACAAGTCTTGTAAATTTATAAATATTAATTCATTAATTTCGCTCTTTTTGAAGTTTTTAACGATGCCCCTCAATCATTGGGGAAATCCCTAAACTTAAAAGTTTGTAAAATTATTGTACTGTTTTTTTGGTTATGTTGTAAGCAATAAATAAATTCTTGAAAAGTTGTTGTGGGATTGGTGCCGTGTGGCGGTGGCCCTTGAAAGGTCGAACTAATTGTATCCTTCGCAAAGTGTTTGGAGGTTATAATTTATTTTATCAGAGGGAAAGCAGAAGAAAGTTTTCATTCCAAAACCTCTCTTAATGTCTATTTCCAAGGGCTCTAAAGCGTCGCCGTTCTCCTCTCCCGTAAATGACCTAGTTAGAATCGATCCAGTCCTTTTCATACGATTCTTCCCTAATAAACACTTTCCCCTCCTTTCACTTTCTGTACTTTAATTACCTCACTCAGAGCTAAATTACCAATTAAGGGCATCTAGACACACGACACACTTTTTATTTTTCTTCAATCTAAATAACTAAACGAAAAGCAAGAGTGTAGTAACATGACGGGAAGCTTTTGCATGGTGAAAATTTCAAAATTCGTGCTCAAAATCCGTCCCTGTTAAGACAAGGGTGAAATTAAATAAAATTAAATAGAAATTAAACAAACATTCAAAAGAAAGTTATCTAGGACTGTATGGAAAGTTTCTTATAATATTCAAATCGGAAGGTGTTTATCGTGAGTGTGTGACAAGAGGGCAGGATAGTGGTGGATACTCTAATAGAAACTCAAGCAAAAATTAGCCAAATAAACCCATCCTTGCAGGACTCACAAATTAAAATGCTAATCCCCCTGTCTTAGGGCGGGCTTGCCTGGCTCCCTGAATAAAAGATATGCAGGTTTTGCTCCTATTTATTAAAGCATTAATAGAAATGTTGTTCCTCTTTTCGAAGTGTGACGAGTGACAGTAATTTTAACTAATATTTTCATTAATTAACAGTCCAAGTTCAACTTTGACTGGCATCAGAAGGTTTCATTTTTTTCTGTAATTACAGGTTCTGATCTCGAGTCACTTCGAGCCGTCTTTAATGAGAAGGAAAAGGAGCTTTCAGTAGCCGTGGCGAAGGTTGACGAGTTGACGCGGCAGTTGGAGGACTTACGCCGTGGACCCAAGGACTCCAATGGAATTGCCAATGCGGCGCTGCTAAATCACCCTGGAACTAATGCCCAATCACCAGCTTCCGTCGAACTGGAGAAACTTCGCCGTGAGCTTCTGGTGAGTCGCTCGCAATTCTCGTTCCAGGAAGGTTGCAGAGCCCGTGGAATCAGCGCTAGCGCTGCGAACCTTCCTCAGGGCAAGATTACTCTGTTAATAAGTTTCTGTCTACGCTTATTTGTCCCTTTTAATTAGAGCGAGTTGCTAGGGCTGTTGACTCAAGTAACACTTTCCTAATAGCACCTCGGGGGGTTCCTACGACTCATAATTGCCGTTCTGTCCAGAAGGAGAAGCGGCGCTGAAAGTCCTTTTGGAAAATGCTCTCTAATTGTGCCCCTTTTCCCTTTAATTTCAAAACTTAAACCTCAAAATTAAACTTTAAAGTGAATCAATTTGACTAGAATGGAAGTGTGTAGGGTGGAGTCCTTTTGTAAACCAAAACTTTCTTTTCTTTCCCTTTCCACTTGGAGGGAAAGTTAGGGACCGAATTGGAAATTGTCGGAACTTGAAACTGTCGTTTCTCCTGCTACATCATTGTAAAATAAATTGTTCAAATCGTATTACTCAGAGCATCTGCATCCAATTGTGAAAAGACCTCTTTATGAATTACTTTCTCTGAATCTCCCTCGGGTTGTGGGAGTCCCTAGAAAGAAGAAAAAACTTTTTTTTTTGTCAATTCAAAAGTTGAAAATGGAACCTGAGAAGCTTTTGAGATGCGGTTCCTTCTTGTACTATTTAGATCTGAAAACGTTTTTGAACAGATTTGAAGTACCCCGAGCTTCGAACGCTTTTATTTCAAAAAGTACCACACGTTTCTCAATCCTAAGTGACATTCAAATTTGAAGAATATTGGTCGAGATTAATTCTGCAAACAATCTAATAGATTCCACAATTCTACTCTTATATTCTACTACATATTGTTTTAACGTTTGAATCTTGAATGATCGATTTTGAAATAAATTGGCATAAATCAAAGTCAATAATTTCAGTTCAGCATTTTAAGATTCCACATTATAATTAAGGTGATATTTATGAGTAGTCAATCCTAAACTTCAAGTTCCAAGAAAACTTAATTTAATTTAAAAAAAAAGCGGTTCAGAAGTGGTCGTGCATTAGGGATCCGTATCTTTCTCAAACATTTACGAACATGAGATTTAGATGGAAGTTCAATTTGAATCTGTAGATAATCTTTGGAATTACGACGTAAGTCTTGACGTGACAAAGTAAGATAGGAGCTTCGAGGCAGGAGAAGGCAAGTGTCAAAGTTCAGTAGTTGGAAATGAGAATTCATGTGGTAATTTGGGTGAAAGTGAGCGTCGTCTCGGTGGAAAGTGTGAAAATGGCCTTCCCATAACTACTTAACGTCTTCATTGAAAAGTTTGTCTGTCTCAAACTAAAGAAGTTACCTTATTTCCTCCTCCCTTAGCACAAGTGCTTCCTGAGCTCCAAGGCTCCAGGGCCGAAAAAATGAAAAATTGAAGGGAGAGGGGACTTAAACCTTGGAAATGCATTAGCCGAAACTAAAGGACTCCATTCTCTCCTTCTCCCTTCCTTTCTCTCCCTTAACTTTCTCCTGCGCAATTCAATCTTCCATTCCCAAGGAACTTGATGAGAAAGGAGTTTAAATTGAAAGGAAAAGAATTTAGAGCCTTTTCTCCCTCCAATACATCTCCAATGTCACATTGTTCTTTGTCCATAATACTATTTCAGCGTCGGACTCTGCTAGCCCTTAGATAAAAAAGGGGTTATTCTTAACGTGATTTACCGTTTACATTGTCCTTTCCCTTGTCCAGAGGCAAAAGAAAAATTCTAAATCGAATTTAAGTAGTGCATTTGACAGATAGAGATAAAAGTAGATGATTGTACATTTTTCGGTGCAGAAATGATTATTTTTAAATTGCTGTTGAAAAAGTAGGATCACCGAATGTTGTCCTGGGGCGAGATTTTTAAAGAAGATTTTCACTTTAGTGAAAGTAGAAGTTCATGAGGAGTTGGAAGGCACTTAATGGAATAGTTTGAATAGTTATGACGCGGCGTGAAGCCGACCTCGAAGGCATTGTTTCCTATGCCTTTGGCAGAGGGAAGGCGGTAGCAATTAGGCTAGTTGAATAATCTGTCACGGTTGATAAGTTCTGGGAAGTGTTTAAGATCAGAGAAAGGTTGTCCCTGCTGAGCTTCCGGTGAAAGATTAATATTTGGAGGTAAATTGGAATGGGTGAGTGAAAGGGAGTTCCATTGTTCGGCAGAGAAAGTCCTCCTCGCTTTCACTTCCATAATCTAAAGTCTCCCTCCCAAGGCTCCCAGAAGTGTCACTTTGGCCTGGAACAAAAGAAAGTTTTAGTAGAAATAGCACAAATTGCCTTCTTACCTTCCTCGCCTCCCACAACCACATTCTCATTAATTCATTGCTTTCTCCTTCTTTGTTTACTTCCGCAGTATCGTCAGAAGTTAAGGGAGGCTCAGGCGTCGCGAGTCGCTGATCAAAGGGCCAAGCTATCGCAAAAGCAGGAGGAGTCCAACAGGGTCGACCGCAGAATCGCTGAATTGCAGGAACGCCTCCACCGAAAACGATTTCTTAATCACCAGTTAGCAACAACTCTCAAGCATCAGGTAATTGAAACTTAAGTAAATTTACTCAACTTTTGCTGATTTGTTGATTAAGTTAAGTTAAAGTTAGCTTGGTATTAAATTAGGTTATGATAATAGTTTTTACTTAAGGTAGTAAGTTAACTTTTGTTAATTTTTGAGTACTGGAAAACTACTCAATTTATGCTATGCACCGCAGGTCATCAAAATGTAAAAGCTTGTTTCTTGTGTCCTCTCATATAAAACGCTTTGTAAAAAACGAATGGAAAGTCAAGACTTTAAGTGTCACTCATGCTTGATGCAGGATGTGTGAAAGAGGCATTAAAATTCATGACTGACAAGGGAGCAGGTGAAATACAAGAATTGCAGTGGGAAACGAGCATTAATTCTGAATAGAACA
Organism: Bilobella aurantiaca; assembly: GCA_021029175.1. NCBI lineage: Eukaryota > Metazoa > Arthropoda > Collembola > Poduromorpha > Neanuridae > Bilobella > Bilobella aurantiaca. The sequence goes on from VYYI01001053.1 coordinate 18,784, forward strand.
GCCTCCTATATTTGTCACCCATTGACTTGAAATGAGTGTCTCAAAGAGCACAAATGAAAAGTTTTTGGGATGAGGCTAAAAAATTTCTATTCTTCTCAACGGCGTTGTGCTCAAACAAATGCCATTACTAGTTCAAAGTAATTCTTCATTTTCGAAAGAGGAGGGAGAGCGTTAATTAGAACAATTTTACAAAACACAGGCTCTCCACGAATTTCCTTCTACTTGGCGGCGCAGCTCTCGAACTCTAATTTCAACTAAACTTCCCTGTTTCTATTTTTATATTAGAAACAATGTTCCTAGAGACAAATCTGTCATGTTAGTCATGTCCCAGGGAAGGCTTTGACTTTTGCCGGCAACTTGAAACTTTCTCCTAGTAAAAGTGCTTTAGTTTTTCCTAAAAAAAAAGCAACAACTAATAAAAGTTTTGGGAGGACTACCACGGAAGTTTCCTACAAAGTTTTTAATTGGCGATACCCGGCGGTAACGGCTCGAAAGAGGACCCTGATTCTAAAGTATGCCAAAGCCCCAGAAGCTAATGAATCACAGCCGGGCTTTTCTCCTGTGTAGCTTTCTTTTTACAAGAAAAAAAAAGAGTTAAATCTGTGAGGCATTAAAAATGTTAGCAGGTGCCAGGAGCATGCTAATAACCTTACCCTCCCCTCCCTCGTGGCCAATTACTTAAATATTACCCACTTTACTACGAATTTCCACTTCCTGGACGAAAAATATAAAAGCAGAGGAAAAGCATGGATTTTATGGGAACAAAACTTTTGAGCTCGTACGTGGCCAAAAGGCTAAAATTGTGAATCCTACTTTTTGATGGAGGGAGAACCCCATAAAAACTTTTACTAATGCCATTAAATCTTTTGCTTTCACCCGAAATTTACGGCAGAAACCTTTGTGATCTCTACACACGTCAATACGACATGAATAAACTAAGTTTTCCAGCCCCCTTTACTCGCCCCTGTAATCTCCATTTTGATTCTTTACTGTTTCACATTTCAAAACTTTGTTTGAAACCTTCATTGTTCGTCCCTCGAACGATTTTAAAGATTAAAGGCGCACGTCTTAAGTTCTGAATTAAAATTGTAGAAAAAAGGTTTTTTCTAAAATATTCAGAAATGCGTTACGTGCCGTCGTAAAGGAGATGCAATAATCACCTTCGTCGTTTCCATTTTTAAGAATACCAGTGAACCTAAAATAAGATAGGTGTTTAGTTTTTAATTTGCCTTTCTTTTTTTTAAACAAGGAAATGTTTTTCCTGGAAGTAAATAAAATGGTATAAGTTTTTAATTTTCTGTTCCTTATTTTTACGCATGAAATGGTTCAGTGAAAATAAATAAAAATTAGGCTTTGTATAAATAAGTGACAATGACAAAGAATGAAGAATGAGTAGTTAAAAATCCTATAGAACTGAAAATTATGGAATCGTTTGATTTTTTTGCAGGAGAATGTTGAAGACTTTCTGGAGAATGGAGTCCCAACAAAGAATGACGCTAAATATCAAACGCTGCCTTACAACGCTAAGTTTACGCCCTTTGGCACAAAGCAGCAGACAATCTATCAAGAGCCCCTGCCCACGCAGCAGCATGTCCAGGACCAAATAGCGAAATTTGACAAGGCCATTCAGCAGATGCAGATTATCACTTTGGATCATGCCCAGCACTTCCAGCAGCAGCAACAGCAACCGCAACTTTCAGCCGGAAACAATAAATTGATGAACAGTTTTGGAAATAATTTTCAGCAGCTTCAAGTTCTCAGTCAAAATCATCAGAATGCCAAAAGTGCCAATAGTAGCAGTAGAGATGCGGTTATAACTGATCATCCTACCTCACAAGTCCTGTCAAATGGAACTGGACACGGTCACCTCCTTCCCAAAGGAAAATCTATGTCATCCGCTTCAGCAGCCAGTCACGAGGCAGAGAGCGGCGGAAGTCCATTGGGGAGGCCAACCACCATCTTACCCGCTCCACCAGACGTCAATGGCACTTTTAATAGTCAGGTAATTTCATCGCTGAGCATTCATCACGCTAAATGTCTAGTACAGAACGTTTTTTTGTCCCGTTCAAGAAGAGAAAGTTCGCGAAATCGTGACTTAAAAGCCTAAAAGAGAACAGTTCCGCCAAATGCCGGAATAAATGCCCTGGGGTTACAAATTTTGTATTTTAAGTCAAAGTAGTTTGCCAGAATGATGTCCTGTTTTCCGGACTTACTCCTTTGTCAATAAAAAAACGCTCGGTACGTCTCCTCCAGCGCTCGAAAAGAAGCAGAAATGGTTGTTGACATGAAGCGTTCGTCACTTAAGTTCCGGTTGTTGAACAGTTCATATTGAAAGGAGTCTTGGCAGGATCGCAAAGAGATATTGGGAGAAAGCACAAAAAAAAATTGCAAAAGCGTCTTAAAGTAACCGTGGCCCTTTGTGCTGAAAAAGATTGATCTTGGAAAGTGGACAGTGAAAATGACCCGGCGCGAGAAGCTTTTCTTGTTATTTTTAGTCTTGAAGAAATAACACCGAGCAAGTTCATAAAAGGCAATCAGGTCAAAAAGGAACCCTTACAAGGGTACAGGAAGGCTCTATGCGCTGAAAATGAGAGGGCAGGCAGCAGCGTTTTCGCTTTGATTTTGTTAGACCTAAGCCGTTTGGTGACAGGCAGCGATTTATTGCAGTGAGGGACCTCAATCCTGCTCCAGGGCATCACGGTTGCCACTAGGCTTAGAAATTCGTCGTTCCTTTCTCGGAACAACGCTCTCTCCAAATCCCTTCAATGAAACCCCAGACAAGAACAATTGATACAGTCTGAATGCGGTTTTGACTCCAAAATTGTTTTCCTTGACTAAACCGCTCCTCAGTCGATGACTACCAAGGGAAAGGCGGTGAGAAATGGTCAAGTGATAAATCCTGACAGGATAAGAGCCCCAAAAGTCTCTTGACTCCCTTACCCAAGATTTAGGAGTATCAAGGTGTGAAAGCAGTGAAAGTAGGAACAAAGTCAAAATGGCACTCAATGAGTTGCCTTTAGAATGTGCTGGAGAAAGTTATTTCCTTCAAAATTAGAACAAGGGGTCATGAGTAATGATGGACTTGTTTTTATATTATGGAAGGACGAAAAGACCCTTCACATGACTTATCCCTTGCGAAACGGATGTAATTACAGGAAATAAATTTTTAGAGGGGTCGCCGCCCAAGCCCCCATCGGCGCTTTTCCACGTCTAATAAATTGTTGGGCTTTTGAAAATCAGTTTTTGGAGAAAGTCTTGCTTTCCCCGAGAGATGCTGAGAGGGAGGAAATGTTGTGGAGTGAATGTAGTGTTTGATGATCTTCTTGAAATGTCCTCTTCATTAACTTTTCAGAGCGGGACCACAAGGGACGTGACCTCTTCTGCCGGAAGTAATGGGTCTATCAGTGGAAGTAGCTCTGATGGAGTCGCTACAACTTACAGCAACACAGATCACAAGTATCCAAGGCCAGCCTTACCTCCAAAGCCTAACAAGCCCGCACCACCCTCACGCCAATCGTCAGGCCCAGATTCAGTTCCTTTCATTCAGAGGTAAGGAATTCCATTCAATCAACAACAAAAAGAACCGAACAAGGTCTGTCAAAGATCTCAAACTAATATTACTTTAGTGAATAACATATTTTCAAAGAAAAAGTAAAAATACTAATTCTTGACCTATTCAAAAAAATATATTTAGTCCTTAGTTAACTAAATCACTAGATACTTAATTCTAAAAGTTTATCAAATAGTGAAAATAGTTTTGTCAGGTATGACAGAATGAGACAGAATAAGGACAGAATTAGCTTAGCCGTTGCACAATTGAATTTTTTTTTAATTTTAAAGGCGGAACTCTGGA
>VYYI01001054.1:0-22633 GCA_021029175.1 Bilobella aurantiaca
ATGTGTCTAAGGCATTGCCTTATGTGTCTAAGGCATTGCTTTATGTGTCTAAGGCATTGCTTTATGTGTCTAAGGCATTGCTGTATCTGTCTAAGTCATTGCCTTATGTGTCTAAGGCACTGCTTTATGTGTCTAAGGCATTGCTTTATGTGTCTAAGGCATTGCTTTATGTGTCTACGGCATTGCTTTATGTGTCTAAGGCATTGCTTTATGTGTCTAAGGCATTGCCTAAGGCATTGTCTTATGTGTCTAAGGCATTGCCTTATGTGTCTAAGGCATTGCCTTGCACACAAGAACAAATTTGTCAAGCCTACACGAGTCACCTATAATTTTCAAATTTTACATATATTGTGTTATATTTGTTGATCCAAACATGCACGTAATGTTTAACAAGCATGAGTAGCATATCGACTTGACAACCACACGAGGTTTTTAAATAAACAACAAACTAACCAAATAACACGTAAAACCCTCTTTGAAAGCAACAAAATATATTATGTGAGCCTACACCAATGGGGTAACAAGGTTGCAAAAATAATAACCTATAAGCTGTGTTTCCAGGTGGTAAGGTATACGCGTTCCGTTTTGTCATTGAAGTTCATACTACGCAAAACACAAAACTACACAAAATTTGGAAACGAGGACATTTGTTTATTTATTTACATATAATTAAAAGTCTTCATTTTTCTTTTTCTAATTTTGATAAGTTTTAATATATTATTGTGCAGTACCTTTGCGGCAAGTGTTCAACTTGTCAAACATGACAAACTGCATACTTGTCATAATTTCATCCCTGCAAATAAACGATTTAATAACTTCACAAATTATTTCCGGACCGCATTTAACCGGATTTGAGTTCTGTAATATCATCGTTTTTCAAAATGACAACCGCAACCTCAAACAAGCATTTTTTTCAGTATTGTATGCTGCAACTCAAGAACATCCGGTAGACTAAATGAGTCACGTTACTCAACTACTGTTCAACTGAAAGCTGCATTTAACAATCGCAAACAAACTTGCCAGGTTCTGTACTTCCTCAACCATTTTGCCGATTCTTATTGTAAATCTGGTGAACATTTAATATGGTTATTCGACTGCGATTACACCAATCCCAAGTCACAATGCTATGGTCGCTATACCATATTTGGGTGTCAACCACATACAACTTGTCGTACAACATTCCCTACAAAATTCAGTTTGGTGATTGCAATTATCCCAATACCTTATTATCTCTGAGAAGCAGCATTTACTCCTACCCTACTTACGAAGTTGTACTGCATACCGAAAATTTTGAACTAGTTTCTAAGATACGGTTTCCGTGTGCTATGTAAATACGATATAATATAACATACAGTTTTTCGAGTCTTGTAATTTGGGATACCGCAAATTCACTTCGGAATATGTTAGACATGCTAAGCAGGAAAATTTTATTAAGAAAGTGTAGTATGCGCTGGTCCTCCGAAGGGCTTCGCAGCAACACAATTCTTGGGTATACTCATGTTGGGATAAACTATTTTAAATCGACGCCACAACTTAGGTTGAGTTCTTTTTACATGGACAAAGTTGTTGCACCATCTATTGTTGTAATGGAGCTTGTTTTAAAACCTATGATTGGCGTGCCAGACAATTTAGATACCGCCGATTGCGTACCCTTACCAAGGGCAAGTGGCACTCTGATCTCGAGCGAACACAATTTAAAACCAAACTCTTATCCACTTTTTGGCGATTTTCAGATGCAACCGTACAGTAATATTTACGTACTTAATCACGTTGCACTTAATTTTATTACTTGCGGTGGAAGAAAAAGGTATGTCTCTTTCATTTCATTTCTAAACCCGTTTAGAACAAACATTTGGATTTGTTCACTGTTAGTGGTACTAACTTTTATAACAGTTTTGCTCATAGTGAAAATTTCATTTCAATTGAAAGATAGCCCGATATTCCTTGCGTTACGGATTATTCTAGAGCAAGGTGTGAACGTAACACGTAAGCTATATCGGTCGAATGGTTACAGAGCACCAATAGGCATATTTGTGATTTTCTTTTTACTACGTTTAAATATGTATCGAGGCGAAGTCACAACCTCGTTAACGAGTCCGTTTCCAAATGTTTTCTTATTGGGAGTCTATGAAAGTCTGAGCAAAGGCCTCAAAATTATTTTGCCGGTATCATTTGAGGTAATGAATGGTTTTAGAAGTATGCGGGAAGCTAACACTACTGTGAAATGGAGATATCTATTTGACTGGATAGGATACAAAGCGCGTTTATTTAAAGCAATGACAATTAATCTTGACGTCCCAGGGTTCCGGCCGCCATTCTACACGCCAAATGAAGTCAACTATTCAGGACTAATTAATGGGATAGTTCCCGTTGCAATAGAAAGCGTGAATGGTAGTAAAACTTTTCAAAAGGAGCTACTGACGTGTGAAGACAATATATACGTAGATGATGAGCTTTCACTCAATTGCAAGTATGTAACATTAGTAGAGCAGGGAACGCGGGAGGGTTCAAAATTATACTACGGCAAGGATACATTTTTGGGACACCCAAACTTTTTGATCATAGGTAGTCTTTTGTTCGACCGCACAAATTTACTGCATAATCGTTTTCAAGCTATTAGGCAATCAGACATATTCACAGTTCTCAGGAAAGGAAGGAGCTGGAACAAAAATTTACAACACTAGCCAGGTTACAATGAGCCATATTAGCCATCAGGATTGGAATAGTAAAACGCCAAAAACTTTGACTCTAGGCAGCAACATTTTTCTTGGGACGTTTATTATTCATTTTGTTTTGATTTGTTGTAGTTTAACTATAGTAATCATGGAAATAGGTTTTGTGACCGCTGCATCTCGTACTGTTTGTTTACTTGGGCTGACCAAAAATATGTTTAGACATGCCATTCAAAACCTAGGTTTGCGAGTATATACTAGCTACTGTCGACTTAAATTATTATTAAGTTACAATTATAGCAGAAATTTAAATCTATTCTAAATATAAAAAAGGTCTAGTACGCAGATATCAGTAATGAATATAGCAGCATTTCAAATTAACTGCTAGATAAATCAATGTACTTAATGTTTTGTGAATTATAAATAGTCCAGTATAGTTAATGCTAAATTATAATAATAAGTGAGTAGTATAAATATAGCCTCTTGTTACGGATAATAAATGCTGCTAAAAGTTAGCGAACATATATCCTATTCTCATTAAATAGTAATATAGTAATAATACCGGATATTAGTTACAAATTCTCGCTCACCTCAACACAGATCATTATTATCCATATTCTTGCACAATAAACATCGCAGGAGTTCAAGTTTCAAAGAAAATACACATAGGAAAGCTTATTTAAAAATACAAAATAAAATTTCTTCAACGCTAAATGCAGGTTATACATTTAAAACAAACTTGTTAAACAAGCCCGTCAACGGACAGAAAGATTATTTTTAATTTCCGGCTTATTCTTTTCTAGGAAATGCCTGTTTAGTTTTAACTATATTTTACAATATTATGACTGCTGACTCACGGTCTTTGTACCTCCACTGTTGTTTTGTGGAAAATTAAAGCCAAAATTATTGAGACCCTCTTGTGTTGCAGGTTTCAAATAAAGGTAAAATTTTGTCACCGAATACTTTTACTTAAATGCCAAACTGGAGTTATACAAGATGTTTAGATGGTTAGACGTTTAATGCTCAGTTCGCGCAGAATCTACCATTTAGTCGCAAAATTACGTGTTTTGCTTTTTAGTATAATTCTATATAACTAGGGCTAGCTTAATAATTAAATTGTTCTGGACAATTTTTATTGATAAACTTACTAGTTTGCCATAGAAACTGTAGCAACAATAGGTAACAATATAAAAATACATGCCCCTTTTGTTTGTATATGCAACATTTGTATTACTTTAGTTTAGATCATGAGGTAACGTGTTTGAACCAAACTTGTAGTAAAGTTAACAAACAGATTTGCTATAAATATTTTAAAATTGACAAAGTATTTCTATATGGGTACCTCTAAAATTCCGATTTTACCGGCTAAACACTCATAACAACTATTGAATTGTAAATTCTTACAAATTGCCATCTGAATTAATTTATCTAAGAATGTTATATTAGATCGTATAGACATAGCACAAGAAAGCCAAGCAATAAACCAAGTCTGCCCTAACATAGAAAAATTTCTGGATGCTTTTGTTCTAGAAGGGGCATGGTTTGACTAGTCTTAAGTGTACTAACATTTTAATAGCAAGTATGCAGAAGCAAAATTATTTATAATGACAACAGAAAATTGTTTTTTAAATCACAATACATGAGAGCTAGAAATGCATTAAAGATAAATGCGAAGATGCACAACGCATCTTCTAGCATATATGCTAGTTGAAAGTAGCGCAATAAATACTGAATTCAAATTTGCTATAACTCCTCATTTATAAGCAGCATAATTTTTATCCTTAGCAACCAAAGCCGTTGTCTTCAACAAGACGCAAATAATTCACTGTGCGGCGTCGCTGTTGCCATAGTGAAATTTTCCCATTCAAGAGTACGTGAAAAAGTGCAGAAACTTTAACCAAAAACCAAACTCACCCGCTTATAAAAAGGCAATTGAGCATTTGACAGTGATGGGAGAAAGCTACTCCGGGACGCCAGGCAGAATTACATTATTAATGTGCCCATCAAAACAAGAAGGACAGAATTCAACTAAAGCATCTTTTTTTAAGAACTCAAAGTTTGGTTTATTTCTACTAGATGTAGTGCTAAGCGAATTTTGTATTATGATCATCGTAGTTTGTTAGCGTCAAATTTAACATGTCGTTTTCGCCAGATATTGCATGTGCACTGTAAAGACCGTGATACTCAATTGACTCGGAAAGTGAGTAAGTAAAGTCAGAAAGATCTTGAAAGTCTTCTACAACAAGCTGTAAATCAGATTTTGATTCCATTAGCTTTAAGTGCCTACCGCCATGTATTTGGAAGTATATTTTATTCCAGGTTGCACTGTAGTAGAAAGTTTTGTCCCTGTTAAAACAAGGGTCATTAGAACAACAAATATTTAACAACAATATTGTGTGTATAGCACAATTTACTTGTTCGGCACGAGTGTCCCCTTTTTACAAACAACGAGCACTACGCAGCCATCTACAATATTTTTTCTACGCTCTATACGCATGTACTCCTATATTACATTAGACGATGTAGTTAAAGACATTTAAATGTTGGTAATGCTTATTAAGGAATGTTAATAAATTAATACTAAATATCTAAAAATATATTAGTTTCTTACACTGGCATTACTGTAGGCGATAAATGTTGTGCACAGTATGGCCACCAAAAAATGGGAGAAAGTAGTCATAATAATTTCAGCCTTGAAGAACGTTGGGACTTCTGGTGGTTGTTCTGTAAGTTCTAAATCTTGGTAATGTTAAGTACGACTCGCACTAGTCAGCTTAAATAGTACAATTTCGATTGACGTGCAACTTGAATTACAAACACATTAAGTGCAAAACACTAGTTGCCGAGGAGGCCAAAAATGTTCCAAAAAGTAAGTAACTGTTGTTAGCTACTACAGTTTCAATGTAAGGACACTATATGTAAACCACCAATCAGTACCGTGTTCACAATCTATATTTACACTACGTAATTAACAACGTTTAAGCATATTTTGGCTGTAGTAATTTGAGCGCTTGTTGCAACAATATTAAACTGATGATTTTGAGTTTTTCATACGAGAATCTCTACACTACTAGACTTCATATTTGTTTATTTATTCAGAAGTTATTTGCTATTTGATCTCGTATTTCACACTAAGATTCTATAAACAATTATTTCTTCAAGTTAGCGGTGTGCTAGTTGCGCCGGCGTGAATTATAGACATGGTTAGAGATTTAACTTGCAATGGTAGACTACATATTGTCAAATACGACATCTTTGTTTCACAAAAATTATTACTAATATAGTAGTTTTTCTAAGCGCCCGGTAAGCATGTAAGAGAGAGGGTATGGTAGGAAGGACTCTATTGGCGTACATTTTTGCAAATAAGGGCCAGTCCCCGGAATGACCTTAAGGGTACAGGAAAACGTTACACATTTATATTTTCCATATTAATAGATTTTGCAGCCTAATCATCAGGAGAAGGACATACATAATTTTTATTATTCCTTACTGTGGGTTGTAAATTTTTAGCTTTAGATCAGAAACTGTAGCTTTCACCGCTGCCAAAACACAGGCTTCTTAATGTAATATGAAAATATGTTTTTGTTGTGGTAAGTTAAACCATTTTAACCAAACATAATATTAGAATTTAATTATTATGCATGTACTAAAGAGCATGCAACTAAATATAAGACACGCTCTTTTAGTCTAAAAATTAAAAAAAAACTTACAAAAGTTCTATGTTCAGTCTTTCTAATAAGCTTAACGTCTCCCTACAGCTCTACATAGAAAACGCTACTTTGCAAAATGCTAGATTCAAGCTGATAACAATTTGTAATTATTTGTAATTAATTTTTTGATTAGATGCTACAATTCTATAACGTCAATTTAGCCAGTACCAGTATAGCTAATATAATATCACAGGACTATTTACCATGCTTTGGGTGTGCAATAAATTGTGCATTGCAATTTACATGTCATGTTACTAATAGGCTTAACACTTCTTTGCAATCCCTTTGCAATTGCAATCCCAGATTATCTTACAAAAATACATGGTAGCACTTTAAAGTGGCGTAGGTAGCAGTGTCATGTTTTTGAATCTTGTATAATATTCACTAGTAGAATTTTGCCTCGTGTATTTGTCAAACTAAAGCTAAAACTTTGGTGCTCGTCGAGAAAACGCAAATGTTATGTTCATTCCTATGTTATGTTCACCGCCTTCGAGACTTGTTTTCTCGGATTGCTTTACTTTAATAATCATGATCAGCAAAGGCGTTCACGTTGTCTTGAAAGTAGAAATTATTTATTTATTTATTATGAGGTTTCTTAAAGCTTCTTCTGAGCCACAAGCCCATGAAGCTAGAATTTTTTTACAATGCACTTTCAACAGGAATTAGAGTTGGTCGTGTGTTTGCAAATCTTACTGAAAGTCGTTCAATAGTTTGTTTGCGTTGAAAAAATAAGAAACATAATTTCCAATTGAAAAATACAAGTTAAAGGATGCTTATTTGAAAAATCATTAAAATTCGTTGAATTAAAGATATTGCTGTTTTCCCCTGGTGGTCTCTTGTGCCGGATGATTGACAGCAGTAGGTTTATTGTCCTGTTGGTCATGAGTCATAAGATACGACTCAATTTTAAACAACATATTTTTTTGATGCTCTTCGACATTTGCCAATAGGCCTGGTCAATGTTTGTGTACTAGATATAGGGGAAGTGTGGTTTCGGCCTGTTAGTTGGCGAGGAATATTTACTGACCGCAATTTATATCCATTCTAGCAAATAGACTAGTCAATATAGACTAGACTATATAAAATATAGAAACGCATTTCTTCACAAATGAAAAATAAAGAAATTAGAATTTTTTTAAAACATCGTTTACTTCACATCTCAAACGGATGAACTGTAATGAACAAAATCAAAATTGAACATGTAACAGAAGGGAACGAACCACCACAAAAATTGTAACCGGAGTGGGATTCGATCCCAAATTTCTAGTTTTCAGGACTAGTGCTCTAAACTATTGAGCTATCCAGCCAGACTTGATTAGTGGTAGGAAAATGAGAAAAGATACGCGGCTTAGGAACGCAACATACTCCAGTGTTAAAACAATTCGAGTGTTTCAAAACCTTCAGGTGATCAACTGGGCGTTTATTAGAAAACCTGGCTCAAGGAAAGTATCAGAAGAAACACACAAACAGCACAAACACAAACCTCAAAAAACATGCAAAAGAAGGAAATCAATTGAGTTATTCAGCCAGACCAGTTTAGTGGTACGTAAATTGAGAAGAGATTTGCGGCTTAGGAACGCAACACTAGACTATATAGAATATAGAAACGCATTTCTTCAAAAATGAAAAGCAAATATGTTAGAACTTTTTAAAAACATCTTTTACTTCATTTTTTAAGCTGAAAACGTAAGGTAAAACGGTCAACCAGTAGCGGAAGTAGGAAACTTTGAACTAGAAAAAAATTAGGATTAGAGTGGAAAATAGAAGTCTTGCTTTTCGAAAGTCTATAGGCCATTTCCAAATGTACAAGGCGTTTTAGGTCATCAGGATCTTGTTTTATGCAAAACTAGAGTTTGAACTTGAAATGTCATTTTTAGGTCAGATTCATTTCCGGTTGAAGGGGAGTGTTGTATATTATCACAAGACACAAGAGGAATGATCTCGATCTTTGATTTAAGTTCACTCTCAAACTTTAATATTTCCTTTACACACATTTCGAAAGTAATTTTTTAATAATATTGGCAAAAGGAGAAACTAATTAGCTATGCTTCCCTAACTTGTTCCTTGACACCGAAACATTCAAAATTCAAAATTTTTCAAAATTTTGAAGTTAGGTACTTTGAAATTTTTTTTTTCAAAATTTTCAAAACATTTTTTTTTCGAAATTTCAACAAATTTTCATGTTTCTCGACGTTTTAGAACGTTTGGAAAAAAAAAAGTTTTTTTCACCAAAGGGTCCCCTCTTCCCATTTTTTTCACTCGGGACTTTCAATCGAAAAATTTCAATCGACCAGGTATCTACACCCCAACCCATTTAATTATTTCACAGTCAAGTAAAGCTCTGAGGTTATTAAAACCATCCTAACATTTTTCTTTATGCAAATATGGAGTTTGACCTTGAGGTCAAGGGGTCGTTTCCGAGTAAAAGTGCCCCTACAATCTTCTGGACCATAATAACTATCTGTTTCATGTAAAACTAGAGTTTGACCTTGAAAGGTCACATTAAGGTTAAAGGGTCATTTTTTAGTGAAAGAGGGCTCTACAATTATCTGGACCTTTATAACTTTTCGTTTCTTGCAAAACTAGCGTTTGACCTTGAAAGGTCATTTTGAAGTCAAGGGGTCATTTCCAAGTGAATGGGACAACTAAAATAATCGGGACCATCATAACTTTTCGTTTCATGCAATACTAGAGTTTGATCTTGAAAGGTCATTTAGAGGCCAAGGGGTCATTTTGGGGGTCATTGGGGGGTCACAGAGATAAGCGTCTTATACAAGTGTTGCTCCCCTTTTTAAGAGGAACAACTTTTGTAGGGGTCATTTTTCATGTTGTCATAGAATGATATCCGTTGACCTTTGACCCCTAAATGTATCACTTCCGGTCAAACAAAAACAAACCTAACAGCGCCGGAACTCAAGGAACTTATATCCCAAACAGATTTGAGATTTGTTGAGTAGTTCCTGAGATACACGGGCTACTTGGACGGACTGACGGACGGAAGTACAGACAGAACGAAAACATAAAGTAGTTGACACTACTTAATAATGAATACTAACTACAAATTCTTGCTCATCCCAACACTAATTATCAGAATGCTTGCACAATAAGAAATCAATAGAGTTCAAGTTTAAAAAAAAGTGTTCATATAGTAGAGCGTATTTAAAAATACACTATAAAATATTTTAAACGCTAAAGTACTGGATATACCTTTATAATAAACTTGTTGAACAAGCCCGTCAACGGATAGAAGAACTTGGTTAATTACTAGTTCTTCCTTTTCTAGGAAGTGCTTGCTTAGTTAGCTTTAACTGTATTTCACAATTTTCTGACAACTAACTCAAGCTCTTCGAACCTCTATTGTTGCTTCGTGGAGAATTAGAATCAAAATTATTAGCCGGGACCCAAATCTAGTGTTGAATGTTTGAAATAAAGGTGAAATTTTGTCCTAGAATACTTTTACTTAAATTTCAAACATGAATTATACAAGATGTTTAGATGTTTAGTTCGCGCAGAATCTTCAAATTAGTCGTAAAATTACGTGTTTTTTTTTTAGTAAAATTCTATAACTAGGGCTAGCTTAATAATTTATTTGTGCTGCCCAATTTTTATTGATAAGCTTACTAGTATGCCATAGAAACTGTAGCAGGTAACAGTATAAAAAAAGGTCCCATTTGTTTGAATATACAACATTTGTACAACTTTAGTTTATTTCATGAGATAACATGTATGAACCAACTATGTAGTAAAGTTAGCAAACAGATTTGCTATAAATATTTTGAAATTGACAAAATTTCTCTATGGGGGTACCTCTAAAACTCCGATCTTACTTTCTGAACTCTCATAACTACCATTAAAATATAAATTCTTGTAAATTGTCGTTGCTAGTCCACCTTTATGCGGCTGTAAATCTACCATAAATTTTTTTTGAATCCTGCTAAAACGGTTAGCATTGCAGACACGTTAATAATTGAAGAAATTATAAACAAGGCATATTTCAGTCTTACTAATTGGGCTACATTTTCTTGCGTTTTTTTAGTTATATAAATATAAATTGTATCTTCGTGTTGATACATCAAACACGTAATGTGATAAAATATAGAAAGCCTTTACAAATTTACAGATATAAATACAAACTCGTCCTAAGATATGATTGCAGACCACTCAACTTCACTTTTTTTCTGCCAGCAAAGGGTTCACTGGCTTCTTTTTCTAACGCGTTAAAATCGGCTAACCTTGATTAAAAACCGATCACAATTAACTTTTTAATTTCAAGTTTTGCACCAAGTTTGGGGTTTTTAAGGTCACTGAAGGATAATATGACCTCTAAATTACATTATTATGAACCCAATTAGTTAACCATGATTAAGAAAGGATTACAATTAACTTTTCAATTTAAGTTTTACATGAAGTTGGGCGTTTTCAAGGTCACATGATGCTTAACAACACCTCTAGTTTACTTAACTATGAACCCGTAATTCGCTAACCACGATTAAAAACCGACTACAATTACGTTTATAAAAATCAAGTTTCACATGAAGTTTGGTTAAAGTTGAAGTATGGTTATAATAGGAACTCATTATCATATATGAATTCTGAAGGAGCTACTCGGAATCATGTCGTATAATTAATTATCTATGTCCTTTGATTGTGCAGCCCAAGATACAAGCATAAATAAAACCAGAGGTTCATCAACACCCTAAGAATACAACCAATAGCAGATTTTTTTTAAATGCGGATCGGGGATACAAACCCACGTTCTTAGGCTGGAGAGAGACAGTAGCACTTAACAACTAGACCAACACGGCCGATTGTGAAGAGTGGTTGAAATACAATTGTTCGTTTACCTACCTGAAATATAATGTAGAGTTTGACAAAAACCGAAAACAAAATTTCTTGTTTTGCTTCTCAATTTGCTCAATTTTTGAAAAATAAAAACGGCGAATTCATTTACGTCATTTGTTCAAAATTTCTAGCAAAGCAAATAGGAGATTTTAGTTTCTTCGTTTTAAAACAAAAATAATCTATGTAGTTCATCAGAATTTTTTTTTTCCGTGGACTATAACACAAAAGAAAGAGGAATTCAGTAATCTCAAAACGGCTAAAACGTTATGGCTAGAAAGACAAGATGAGAGTAATCATGTTGTCATCAAGTGCCCATAACATTGCTATCAATATTCTTGTGTGTTTCAATTCTGAAACAAGCGACGAGGACAAAAACCTAAGTATGTGCCGATCGGGGCGGAAGTTAGCAATTGCAGTGTATCAATATTATTATGTATAGTAAAAAATACTAGTGAATGCAAACCTAGGAAAAGCGCCAGGCGAAGAATATTTTTGCGTAGAATCGAAAATACCGTTTTCTTTTGGCTGTAAGATAAAATTTCTGCAGACTGGCTAACACAGCCAAGTTTAATAATTTTAAAAATAGGTTCTTGAGTAGATTGATACACCAGTCACACATTATATCTTTAACTTTGTTAGCATTGAGACTAGTGATATACCATTGTCCATTTAAAGTAACATGATATAAATTTATTTACAAAATTTGTAATGACACATTTTATGATTTTAAGTTACTCCTCAGATGTCGGACTTTCCGAAATTGGCGACTTGATCAACTAATGAAATTCTTATGAAGGTTTACCTAATGAAAATAAATGCAGAAATTGGGCTGTGTCAACTCAGCACTGGCAACTGGTCACCTCAATTCCATCACCTTCAATTCAGCACCTCAATTAAAAAAAAATGGATGCTTAAGTGCTCGGTGGACACAACTATCCCGGTGCGTCAAATCAACGCCTCATTTTAGCACCTCAAGTTACATGTTAATAGAATCAACCAAGCACATCAACTGTGGTGTTTGGTTGACCATCAACACCCGTGCGTCAAGTCAGCACCTAAGCACCTCAAATCAAAAATTAAAAAAAATTAAGATAAAAGAAAGCGGCATAATATCTACTTTTCTTAATTTTTATCCACTATACATTTTTTTATGTTTGTCGGATTATTATGGCAATCATTTTAGCAGTATCAGGATTTTTAATTTGAATAAATTTTTTTAATATTTGACATTCCCGCAAAGCGGCAGGTCAAGATGTTAAGGGATTGGATAGCCAGTTGGTAAGGAAGGAATCAGTTCATTAGCATGCATGTATGCACATGTGGTTGTTTCTGAATTCTCACAAGGCTATTCGAAAACCTTATCTGATCAATACCATTTCCTTTGATTGTGTTGGTAATGTAACTCCTTAAAGAGAAAACCAATACTTAATTCAATTTTGTGGCTGATGGGGGATTCGAACCCACGTTTCCCGGCATTCTAGTAGAGATAGACATACAGTAACTCTTAACCACTAGACCAACGCGGCCGCTGCTGTAGGGTAGCAGATCATTACCGAAAAAACCAAAACCGAGAAACCTAAACCGAGAAAATTTGTATTATACTTATGGCCGTTGTGTAGAGTAGTTAAAATGCAGTTGCAGTTGCTACATCGAATAAAATATAGAGTTCGATAAAGTGAAGGATTTTTTGTTCGGCTTCTCAATTTCACTCAATAAAATTTGTTTAAAAAGACGGAGTTTCAATGTCGTGTCGTTTTCTTGCACAAACGGATAGAATTGAAAAGCAAACAAAACGCATATTGTTTTTGAAACGGAACCAAATACAGCGGAATACAAACGAAAAAAATTTCAAACCGTATCGCAAATTTGGGAGATGCATTTTGAGTTTTGTAAACATCAAACCGTACAATATTCGTTGCAATAAGATAACTGATTGTTCTGATTTGTATTTCCGCAAACAGTATTTCTGTTGGAAGCAAGCGCGAAAATAATCATAAAATGTGCACTGCAAAAACCAATGGCTGCCAACTTGCGTCACCCAACAGGTCCTATAAAAATCAATTCACTTTTAAACATTTAGGGGAACAGTTAAACATTATTTAAAGCGGCTCTTTTAGTTGAAAATTTGTATCGAGTTGTGATAATTTATAAACCTATGTTGCAGTCAGACTCAGAAAATCAGAAAACTGAAAACCTTATTCTAGTAATAATTTTAAATCGTGAAACATGCAAAAGTCACATCAGCACTCGATGAATTATTTTTTTCTTTTCCTTGGATATTCCTTCGCGATGCAAATCACCGTCGTCTTTGAAGAAGTCGATAATTTTTGGGGAATTGCTCTGCCACTGAACAAAGAACTGGTGTTCGACGTGATTCGTCGTTTGGGGGAAGGAGGATCGTCGACTGTTTACCTGGGTAAGTAAAATTTGTTAATTAGTTGATAGAATTTTTAACTATAAATTATCTCTGTGCCGCAATTAAAAAAACGATGTGTGTTTCTTGGAAGTTCCACTACATTATACAATCACTTACATGTTCTTAAAATAGCATCATGCCGTCCGAAATTACTTCTTAAACAGTATTACAGGTACTCTGGAAGGCATGACTACACAGTTTGCTTTGAAAGTGGTACGAATAACATTAGCATTTGAAATATTACAAATACCACCATAAACAACGCGTAAATTTGAACGTCAGCATTACATCAACCGTCACGTTAATTAGCCTTGTCTTGCCCTAGTTAATTAATTAACCGTTTGCCTTTGCTTGCTTAATCTGAATTGCCTAGAAAATCTTTAACCTAAAGCTAGAAGTTGCTGTTGTGCTTCCCAATGGAAATGGTGAGAGAAAGGTGCTGAGGAGTTGGGTAAGTAACAATTTCAACTCCTAATTAGAAGGTTGGATTTCAACGAAGGGAGGCCACAGCCAGCTTTTCCCTCAAAACAAGGTTAGGTTTAAAAGTTTTCGCGCAGAGAAACCTAATCTTCTTCTGGCTGCGCAACGTCTCTGATATTTTGGCCCCCTTCGTTGAAATACAACCTAATTAGCATACTGAATATCATCGTTAACTAATCACAATTAATTAAACGTTAACTTCATAATTGTTAAACATGATTCGATGTGACTTACCCGCTCATTTAGGCGAACGCCCTTAACCTCAACCAGAACGTTGAAATCAGTCGCCTGGAGGACCTTCAAAATGGCTACTTCTTCAGTGAAGTCCTCCGACTTCTGTAAGTTATCATGCTTCGATAATCGATAGTATCGAGTGCCTCCTCCCATAACCAATAGCCTATCCATCCTTCTGTTTTTATCTTCATATATCCAATTTTTAGACAAGAGAAAAGATATCTTTATATCCTAAATTTGACCTTAATTGACTACTCTTACTCTTGTTAGGTTCGAGATACAGAAAGTACCTGAAGACGGAGTATTTTTCGAACTTTAACGTAACCTTACAAGTGAGTCAGTTGCGAATCAATTATTACGTTAACTCAGAAGTTAAAGTTAGTTAATTCAAACCTTTCGTTTAATTGAATTAAGTTAATTAGTTAATTTAATTTACTTATTTAACACTCAGATCACTACCTCCCTTCCAACTGGATTGACTTCTCCTTGGCTCAAGAGGGGAACCCTGACGAAATTGAGAAGATCCTCAGCGTTTTTTTCGGAGTTCAAAGTTTACAGGTAACGGAAACATGACAGAAGATCACACAAGTTGACCTGTAGAAGAGTCACGTGACCTAAAAGGGCAAAGGTCATGTGCTAAAAGTCCTTTTGTCCGTAGAAGGGAGCCAAAAGCTTCTGTATGAGAGCCGAGACCCTCACTCCCACATTCCAGGTCCTCGTCAAAGACTTCATTGTCTCCGTAATAAGACTAGGGAACCTCGTCACTCCTGAGGCGGTGACCATTGCCCAGAAGAGGCCCCCTGGACAACCTGCATTCGACAAATGTGTTCCCATCCCAGAGGAACCGGGAATCGAACTCGCGGAAACGGAGTACTCCTCTTCGCCCTTTTACGATGCTCCCAACCTCAATAAAGGACCTCAACAACTCCTAGTAGGAATCATTTCACCTTTTACTAAAAATGCTGTATAAGGCTTGACATGAAAGAATCATCTTAAATGTGCGCATATCATAACAAAATATTTATAATTAACTTAATCTATCAATTATTAACTAACGGATGATTTATATTGTAAACATCTCGCTCTCGTAACGATATTAATGCATCTGTAGCGTTGCGTCGAATTCAGTCTCGACATTTTTTAGAAGTGCAGTTATAATATATGGTTTTAAAGAAGAAAAAAGTAAACGCATGTGGCGAGATTCGAAACACGACTTAGAGGCACTAATGCTCTTACCACTTCCCCACGTGAGTGCGTGCGTAGACGCACTCACTGGGCTGGGGAAAGTAAAAAAAAATAGTGTAAAATGGTCTTTTCTCTCTCTGTTCTTGTACAGTCTCCGTCGCTCGAGACCATTAACCGCCGGTCATCTGATGCAGGATGCCCACCTCTACAAGAACACGAAAAGATACCTGGAGGAGTTGCTGCAGGAAGAAGTGCACAAGCGCGACGAGTCGCTCTATCAGCTTGACGTCGAGCGCAAGCAGCACATGTTCATTAAAGTAGAGTTGGGCGCTCTGCGCAGTGAGAACCAAATAATAGTTGGAAAGCTGTCAGCGCTCTCAGACGCAGAAGAGGCAGCCAAAGTAGCTGTCGAATCCGCAAAGTAATGCTAATTGTAATTAAGCCTAAATTAAAAAGTTTTAACTAAAACTTAGTTAATTTACATTTAATTAGCTGTTTTAATGAACTGATTTTTATTTTCTTAGCGGGCGCCTCACAGTGGCAAACTCTAAACTCACTTGTGTCGAGACGAGGGCCCTTAACGCAGAGGAGAGGCTCAAGATCCTTCAAACCGACCACAGTGTCCTACAAAGAAAGTTTACAAACAATAACGTTGCCCTCAAGGAGTGTAGGCAAGAGGCAAGGAAAATATAGTAGGAAAAGATTGCTTTTTCTAAGTTTCGAACACGCGACCCCATTTACATATTGTATGCAGCTACAAATGTCAAGTCACCAACTCTTTCCTTCAAAAAAATTAATTTTTTGATTCCAACCTCTTCAATTCCTTTTCAATTGAAGTCTACTTTTTGAAATTTGCATCATTTTGGAAATTTGGAAAAATGTAAATTTATTAATCCTATTTTGAAAAACATTTGCAGGCTACAGATGCAAAGGGTGCCTTGGTGAGCTTGGACAATTTGTTGAAGATGAGTGAGCTGAAGGTCAAGGACCTCCTTGACACGGTCAGAACCCAGGATGATGAGCTGATTGGCTGCAGGGAGGAGCTACGACATGCAAGTGTCCAGAACGAGGCATATAGGCTTAGCCTCCACAAAAAAGAGGAGAAGTTTCAAAGGGCCTCCTTTAAAATTCAAGAACTGATCGAGGTCAATGTTCAGCTGACACGTGAACTGGAGAAAAAAGAGTCGGATTTCATTGAAACCAATTCTTCGCTTTCTTCCGTCATGACCTCTTACAAATCCAGTCAAGGCGAGTTCAAGCGATTGCAAAATGAATTTGAAAGTTGTCTCAATCAACTTTCATCCTCAATGGATTTCAAGATCTTTGACGATTGCTTCCAGAGCAGCGAACGCAAGTGCCTGAAGCTAGAATCTGAGCTCAAATCAAAGGAAGATCAGCTCAAGTCACTCCGAGCAGAACGTAGCGTAGAACCCGAAACGGCAGCTGCGATAAAAACCAAACTCCAGGATGCTTACCAAGTTAAACTCGATGACGCCAGACAGAAAATGGCGAATTTATATCAAATTGATGTCACTGCATTGGAAAAGCAGGAGAGGAACAACCATAATCGAAATTCAAGTTGTTTATAATTATAAAAGCCGAATTTGTTTACGCTTTATGAAGTTGTTTACAAATCGATTTTATTTATAAAGTAATATACAAGCTAATTTCGTTTAAAAAGTGTGTTAAAAGCCATCTTTTTTTATATATAAAGCCAGTTAAAAACTTATCTTGTTCATACGTTGTTTATAAAGTTATACCGATTTGTTTAAAAAAGTTGTTTATAAACCGATTTTGTTTATAAAGTTGATATTTATGATACGTTGCAGATTGATGATCTCAAGCAGGAGAATGATCAGATCCGAGCCAACAACATTTTGCTGGACAGACAAGTTTGCTAATTAACTTACTGTCGTTTTTAATTTAATTGTTTTTGGTAATTAAACTTATTTCAGCTTCCGAAGGCGCACAAGGCCTTTGAAAAACCCGTGAGTGTTCCAGCAGTGGCCACCACTGTTCCCACGACGCAGTTTATCAAAATGAACAAGGCGCAGTTGCCTGTAATTACTTAATTACAATTGTAATTACATTAAATTAAGTTGTAAATAACGTTTACTCTTTCGATTATATAAATTTTAGGGTCCACCGACCCCTCAGAAGTTGACCCTTGGCCCCTCGGTGGACAGAACCCCACTCTCCTCCACCTCGGCCAATGTCAACAAGGAACAAACGGTGAGAATCCAAATCTTTAGTCCTGAACTCCTTTTGCAATGGCCCTCCAAAAGGCGCTTCACCGATATAGAGGGAGACTCCAAGTCCTCCCGAAAGGTCCTTTGATCCTTTGGTTCTGACCCCGCCTTGACCTCAATTTTGTAGTTTCTGGTTTTCATGGAGTACCAACGCCGAGAAGCAAGTCCATGACTGGGAGATTACGCAAGTTTTTCTAGAGGGATTTCACCCATCTCAAACTCAATTTTCCAGTTTAGCACTTATCTTGCCGCATTGATTTTCTTCTAGTGAGAAAGACGCCCCTTAGTCAACGAGCTGTCCGTTAATTTGGCGGGAAAATGAGTTGCTGTGCAAAGAGAATGGGGAATTGAGTTTTAGCTCCCCACCCAGAGAAAGTTTTAACGGGGGTTAATCTTTCTCACTGTAGAATATTCACGAGCTAATCCAGTTTCTATGACAACATTCAGAGCTAACTTGGGCTAATTAAAACTGTAGCACTTAATTAACTGTAATTGCAATTATTAATTAGTTAATTAAATACACTTTTGTGACATATTGAAAATTTCATTTAAAAAAAATGTTCTGAATTCTGAGATGTTCTAAAGAGGAGCGCGGCGCAGACGGCTTGAAAGAAAATGGACGCGTGCTCCATGTTGACACCTTTACGCAAGCAGGAACAGAACTTTTTAAACAAATAGAACGTTTAAAGAAGACTTAAAAAAGTTCCGTTGCAGCTGATAAACTTGTCATAACGTGTTGTAGTACTGAATCAGTTCACTTCCGGTCGATTTCGTCTACCAATCGTCGGAATCCTAAAAAGCATCAATGCAAAAACTTAAACATGGTTATTTCAAAATTTTGAAAACAAAATCCTATCACCATTTTTAAGTTCTTGGAAAATCACAAGACAATTCGAAAATCAAGTTCCTTTTTAATGAATGCACCGAATTCCTACCTAAATTGGCAGGTTCAATTTTCTGTAAAAACTTTCTGCCTGTTGCGCAAACTAAGAATGGTGTTTAATAATCAAGCGCATTTCATCGAACAATTAATAATTTCAAGCTTATAATAATACAAAAATTAAACAGCACTTTGTTTGCCTTAGACGGATTTGGCCTCGCAGCATCGTTCTCAAAATCATTTAGATTAATAAAAACTCTTTTGATCCCCAATCGCTATATCGCCTCTCAAGAGCTCCCTAGCCTCTGCCCCACAAATATCTACTTGAATTATTTGAACTATAGCGTACATCATGTTGGAAACTTTCACCAGTTTCATAATAAACAGCAAGTACTTTTGTACTTTTTGTTGTGTTCTTGCTTAGTTGTTCTTTATTCAACTGATCTGGTGGTTTACAAGAGTGAGGGAAGGTGTGAGTCTCAGGTGGGAGGCACTGTGGCGCTAGGCCACAATATTTTCCAAATTTAATTTGAACTAGTTTTCGGCAATTCCCAGTATAATGCCTCCTCAACTTTATGCTTACACGCCGTCAAAGCTCTAAAACTTTTCAACGTACCAATTAAAGTTTTCAAGCGCACTCTGCCACCACTCTCTGCTCAATTGATATAAAATCTTTGAAACTAAATATTGTAAGTAAATTAAATTTTGAAAACTGTAACTTTCCAAAGTGTCCGTCATTTTTTTTTATTCTCCTCGGCTCAACCATAAAAAACAAATGAAATTTTAGGTTCACAACAGAAATTAGGTTCATTATCACATTGCATGTTACATGAAATGATGAAATAATTAACATTCACTGTATTTTAAGGTTGCCTCGGTCCCAAAAGTAGGGGGTCTAGATTCGCTTTAAACGTAGTGATTTTCTAAAATCTAAGGATATTAGACGGATTGGGGCAGCAAGTCGGGAGCGGTGCCGTTGGAAGCTTCATGCGATTTTCTATCAATCACTAGCGTCCAAATATTATGTTTCGGCTTTCATCATTGTATATGAACAGAAAACATTTTACTGTCTTTAGAACGCTTGTTTTCACTGCGACGCCGAAACAAAATTGTGGTTTTGGTTTTAGTGATCTAAGGTACAAAAACTTTTACGAATTTACATACCTTATTTGAATTTTTAGGTGGTCATACCTAGGAGGAGAAGATTTTAGAAGAATAAAAATCGTGAATTATGCTATTGTTATAAAAATCAACAACTTATTGAACACCTCGTAGTGCGACTGGAGAAAGAAGCGCGAAACTTAATTTCTCTTTTTCGCTTGCGAAAACAAAGAACAGACATCAGAAAAAGACTAGTCTGAAAAGGTTTTAGAAGGTCAAAAGGTCAAACGGGCAGAATTTAGCTACTGTAACCAGACTTGGGCAACAGCCTACTTTAGCCTACTAAGGTGTTGAATCCGGCAACAATCTACTAACCGTAAAAAGTCCAAATTCGAAATGAACCGTGGCTGCGTTAAATGACTTCAAAGTTTTGATTTATTTAATTAGTCAAGAAACGGTTTTAAACAACGTACAATAATTGTTAAAGCTAAAATCTAACCGTTCTTGACAAAAGCTAAAGTTGTTCTGATTCCACGCCTTCCTAAGACGCTTCTTAGAAAAGAGTAATCGTACATTCAAATATCCCTCTCAAATTAAATCAAATTGTTTAATTACAATCAAAATTCATCATTACAGCTACCGTTCATTTCCAATGTGTTTGCAATTTCTGTCCAAGCGGCCCGCGTCCCGTGCAAGTGATTTTTTATTAAGGTCACTTGATTTGTCCCAAGTACAACCACGGTCACGTACAACGTCGATAATAACTTTTTCAGTCTCTTTGCTTAAGACTTCCTTCGGCTCAATCATGTTTTAGCTCAAAATACGACGAAAATTAAAAGTTGTGCCTACTCGCGATCTGGCAAGCGAAGGCAAGAGGCAAGGCTAACGGCAAGAGAAGTAAAGACTTGTTTTCCTTGCTTGTTAGTTTACCGCTGGCATGGACTTGGCATGGAACTGGCATGGAACTGGCAAGGTAATGGGAAGTAAAGCACTGTGCAGGTGGTAAATGTCATGGTAACTGGCATGGGAAATGGAAGTAATGATCCGGCATAATTTTGAAAATTGTCCATATCGGTTTGCCTATCATTTCCGAAACAGGAAACCACATCTCTGAAACTTTTGGAATTTTCATTTAAACCGAACCGTTGCAATTCAAGTGGTACCGGTTTAGTGATACGAACCTCGAATACGGCAATGAAGGCGTACCTCTTATTTTAATAATTTTACAAAAACATTGGTTTCCAAGCATTTCATTTATGCGTTAAATTAATAAACATCGAGCAGTGTGCACTGGTTTGTCATGTAGCTGAGAGCGTTTGAAACCGATTTTCTGATTTATGAACACTATCCTACCTTGCTCTACCTTTTATCCAAATCCAGCCCAAGCACTACTGGTTTATTTGGCCCTTACCTATTTCACCGAAGCTTTTAAAATTTTTGTAACATTATTTATTAATCCTTATTTTTAAAAAAGGCAAACGATGTAAGTCAAAATTATGAAACACGTTCTTTTAATTCAAAGTTTTTGTTTCATTAATTCCATATTATAATATTTCTTAATTGGCGCAAGATTTTGATGCCATATCAAGTACAGAAATTATTTAATACCAATATTATTACTATTAAAATTAAAAAAAAAATTTCAACATTCCCACAGGATTTCTCATGAATTTGGTTCACCAGTCATAGCAACTTGTAAATTGAACTTCTTCAAAATATAATTAAACAATTTGTACAGCAAATTGGTTACAGAGGAATTCAGAAAAAAAGATTTTTTTTTAGAAAAGCAATTTGTTCTGAAACGTTTTGCCATTATAGTTTTCCTTAGAAATAATTCAAAAATAACTAATATTTGCACTTCCTTTTGTAGAAATTTTTTAAAATTTGTAAGTTTGTTTTAGTCGTCATCATTGCCATAGTCCACGGCCTGCCACACCTTCTGGTTGTCGCCGTCATAGATGATTAAATTTTGTCGCTCGTGCTTGAATACAAGAGATTGTCCGCCTTTACCCCCACTGTTACTGCTCCACTTTTGGTTTCCATCGCCGTCGTAAACGGCGAGGTTTCCGTCATTCTCAAAAACAAAGCGTTCACCTGAATTATCCGTGTAGGTCGCAAAGGTAATAGCTCCATAATGATTGTAGATGACTACATTTCCATCGTTCTGAAACGTAAATTTCCCGCGAGAACTAGAATAGGCTTCTTCACCCTTGAAGAATTCTTTGCCAAGGTCGTACGTAGTTGACATATTGCAACACTTACAAATGCTACACTACTGGAATGCTTTTTGGCAAAGTAGCCTGAAAAATGATTGAGCAGCAAAAGAGAGCAGCTGGTTTTATCTGAAAAACTTATGCCATGAATGAGCATGACCAAGAAAACTAATTTTTTACGATGTCATAAAATATACCAGTTTAAAAACCAGAATAAATAACAACCTGCTGGACGCCAACTGTCTACTGGAACCAGTCTTCAAGAAAAACCAGTTCTAACAACCAGTCTGGCGCTTGCCTTCTACCAAAACCACCCTCTTTGGAAGGTTGGACTCATTTACATAATATTAAAAAAACTAAATTAGTCATGATCCCGAGGCACTAGTCATATATTGAACGATAACAAGTCTGGTTCTATTTGTTAGTTGATTCAAACACAATTTTACGAGGTCAAATACTGGATATTTAAATTAGCATACTGCCATCTTGGGGGTGGGTAAAGCACACCTATAAATTAGAACACTTTTATTAGTAGCGGAAGCGAAGCGAAAGCTACTTATGTTTTCGTCATGTCTGTCCGTCTGTCTGTCTGTCTGTCTGTCTGTCCGAGTATCACGTGTATCTCAGGAACCACTGAACACATCTCAAATC
>VYYI01001055.1:0-22622 GCA_021029175.1 Bilobella aurantiaca
ACTTTTTAGAAGACGGAAGAAATCGGATCATCTTCCGCAAGTAGCTTCAAAATTACAAGTTGAAGCGGCGCAAATTCCTGGTTGTTTAATACTTCACGCAAAGGAAAAAGCAGGAAGCACGTCGGGTTTCGACGCCGTCG
The DNA here is from genome assembly GCA_021029175.1 of Bilobella aurantiaca. Taxonomy (NCBI): domain Eukaryota; kingdom Metazoa; phylum Arthropoda; class Collembola; order Poduromorpha; family Neanuridae; genus Bilobella; species Bilobella aurantiaca. The sequence continues at coordinate 141 of VYYI01001055.1, forward strand.
CTAATAGGGTAATCGCTGATCAAATTGATGCTGAGAGGGACCTGCTGTCTAAAAATGGAGATTCGGTGATCGTGGAATCGCTGGATCCTGTTCTGGAAAAGGGGGAGGATGAATTTGATGAAAATATGAACAAATTAGCAAATTCTACTTTTGCCAACACTGAAATCAGCGCTTGTCGAAAAGTTCACGGTAAGAAGTTCAACTACAAAAACAAGATTACCGAGCGATAATTTGCGTTGAATTTCAGTAACCCATAATTTCTGGCTCCAGATGTAAGCGATATTGAATCTGATGAGAGTGTACCGAATCAGAATTTAAATAACGCTGAGAAGATCGCTTCAGATGAAGCGTTACCGGGGGAAGTTCAGAGGCTATGTCCGAGGTGTTCCAGTGCAGCGAAAATGTGGCAGGAAATTGAAGACTACGTCCCAGACCGGACGAGACCAAACGTTCCTACCGAAGCCGAACAAAATTACCGACGTATAAGTCTTATCCAGATCTGTAGATTGCCTCCACGGTAAGGAAATCTTCAAGACAAGACAAAAATCAGCGCCATTTTAGGCAAATGCAATAATCGCTTTCATGCGACTCTAGGAAGCGTCAGCGGATAGATGCTAGAAACACCTCCAGCGATGACTCCCTTTTCAAGGCTTGGATCGCCTTTCCAAGGAACGTACCTCAGCCGAAACCTGGAATCATATCCAGGTACGTTCCAGCAGATCTGAAGCGCTGCCGTGAATTGATTTAACGCTAATTGTCCAGATTTATGACCTCTGCGCACCGCGGCTGCTACGCCTTCATTCTCGGACCACTTCGAAACGCCTTTCGTAAATCGAATCGAATCACTCCAAGTCAATTAATTCGGAGAGACTGGACAAAGCCCCTCAATTGCCCAGAAAATCAGATTCGACGGCGTCGGTCGCTCAGCGTCCACCCTTGCCACACCTCCCTCTGGGTAACGTCAATGATGGAGCATCAGCGTAATGCAGCGATAAGGAAGCCAAAGCGACGGAAGCGATGAGCTGACCTCTTGTACTTGACCTTATGGCCTCAATTTGACCTACTTGTACACGGAGAAAGCGATACGACGCCACCGCGCCCTTGAGAGAAAGTGGGTGTTGACGAGTTGGCTCTCTTATCAATGTCACGTGACTCACTCACAAAAAAAAAGTACCCACCCCATCTGATCCTCCACAAATAACTGGAATCTGCTGGACAATAAAGAACTAATTGTCTCCGCCAAACTACAACTAATTAGTTAATTGTTCATTAATCTGTGACATTCGTCGTTGCCTAATTATTCAGAAAGTAGTGGTCCACGGTATAAAGACTCGAGGTAAGGTGACACTGATTTTGAATAAATGGTATTTATTTTCTTTTTCTTGTCGGTCGAATCCGAATGTGGGCCATGTTCAGGGATAACGATTTGTGGACATGTTAATTGAGGGCATGTTAATTAGTTAATGGGGAAGGTTAGTACAATATCGGATATATCAACCGCCAAGGAGGCCGTTTGACATACCGTTAGTTGGATTTAGGCGTGAGGATGAGATTAACTAAAGGGAATTATCATGGTACTCATTTGGGCTCCTGTCTTCCCTGCTCCTCATTTCTATTGTTATGATAATTATAGGCGTACTCCCAGGCTCAAAATCTCGCAAACACCTTTCCAGAAGGAAGAGAACTCTAAAGCACCAGGTACTTGCCTTGGAGACGAAGATAATCTCTGCAATACGCTCCCAATCTCCAGTGCCATTCTCCTCTCTGATTGACAGAGAGATCTGGATAGATATTAGAATTAAGGATTTAGTGGCCAAAGAGTGCGAGACTTGATTTACAAGGTATTTTTTTATTTGCCTAATTTTACAGGCTACACTGCTGACCCGAAGGGCTCGTCACCATGTCCAATTTACCGAGAGTGCGTGACGTGGAGAAGGAGTCTACTTATGGATACGTCCATGCCGTTTCAGGCCCTGGTATGAATTTGAACTCGACGAGTTAAAATGGAGATTGGGGAACTTAAGGCCTACTTTATTTTGCAGTCGTTACGGCATCCCACATGTCGGGATCTGCTATGTACGAATTGGTTCGAGTTGGTTACGAGGAGCTGGTGGGTGAGATCATTAGGCTCGAAGGAGAAATGGCCACTATTCAAGTCTATGAAGAGACTTCTGGAGTTACGGTGGGCGATCCAGTGCTACGAACAGGGAAACCACTTTCTGTAGAACTGGGTCCCGGCATTATGAACTCTATTTTTGATGGAATTCAACGTCCGCTTCAAGACATCTGTGAAATGGCAGGATCAATTTACATTCCGAAGGGAGTCAACGTCCCTTCACTATCCAGAACGAAGAAATGGGAGTTTCAACCAAATAGGCATATTCGGGTAAAGCGTTGCTGAGTATTAGTAGGACTTGTTTGGATGGGAAGTAATCAACTACTTTTATATAAATATAATTATAATTTAGGTGGGCAGTCACGTGACGGGTGGAGACATATACGGATCTGTACAAGAGAATCGAATGGTGTTGCACAAAATTATTGTTCCACCAAGGGCAAAAGGGACTGTCACCTATGTTGCTGAGGCAGGATCCTATGATGTTAATGATGTTGTTCTGGAAATGGAATTTGATGGAGAGAAATCAAAATATACTATGCTCCAAGTCTGGCCGGTACGTCAACCACGCCCAGTCACAGAAAAGCTGCCGGCAAACTATCCACTTCTTACTGGTCAACGGGTTTTGGATTCGCTCTTCCCGTAAGTAGTTTTTTTTAATAATTTCTATTGGCAATACTTGCCAAAGTTAAAAGATGACTTCATTTGCAGATGTGTGCAAGGCGGAACTACGGCAATTCCAGGTGCTTTCGGTTGCGGAAAAACTGTAATTTCTCAAGCACTTTCAAAATACTCAAATTCAGAGGTCATCATCTACGTTGGGTGTGGAGAGCGAGGAAATGAAATGTCAGAAGTACTTCGTGACTTCCCGGAATTGACAGTTGAGATTGATGGAGCCAAGGAGTCCATTATGAGTCGAACTGCTCTTGTAGCTAATACTTCCAACATGCCTGTCGCTGCTCGTGAAGCTTCCATTTACACTGGAATCACTCTTTCAGAATATTTCCGTGATATGGGTAAAACTTTTCTATTAGCTGACGATACTGAAGCAATAAATTAATTGTCTAGGAATACATATATTTGGTTTCCAGGTTACAACGTGGCCATGATGGCCGATTCAACTTCCCGTTGGGCCGAAGCTCTCAGAGAAATCTCTGGTCGTTTAGCTGAAATGCCTGCTGACAGGTTAGCTACAAGACGGTTGTTAGTGTCCAATTACTATTAACTTATAATTTAAAATTAATTTAACTTTTCCAGTGGGTATCCAGCATATCTAGGTGCTCGTCTGGCCTCATTCTACGAGAGAGCCGGACGTGTGCGGTGTCTTGGGAATCCTGAACGTGAAGGATCGGTATCAATCGTTGGTGCCGTGTCACCACCAGGTGGTGACTTCTCAGATCCTGTCACTTCTGCCACACTCGGCATCGTGCAAGTCTTTTGGGGATTGGATAAGAAATTGGCCCAAAGGAAGCATTTTCCTTCTATTAACTGGCTCATTTCTTACAGGTAATAAATTTAAATTATAATAACTAAACTACCCAAGAAATCAAATTACTTCTTATATAAAAAATTATAGCAAATACATGCGAGCCCTAGATGACTACTATGAGAAGAACTTTCCTGAATTCGTTCCACTTCGAACAAGAGTCAAAGAGATTCTACAAGAAGAAGATGATCTGGCCGAAATTGTGCAACTCGTTGGCAAAGGCTCGTTAGCTGAAGCTGACAAAATCACACTGGAAGTAGCACGTCTTCTCAAGGAAGACTTTTTGCAGCAGAATGGGTAAAGTTTTTCATATTTTTTTCATTTAGTTTGTAAGCTTGAGAAAACTAGTTAAAAAAATCATTTCTTTAGATACACACCCTACGATCGCTATTGCCCTTTCTACAAGTCAGTGGCCATGCTTCGAAATATGATTGGCTTTTATGAGATGGCTCGTCACGCCGTGGAGACAACGGCGCAGTCAGACAACAAAGTGACGTGGACCACAATTCGAGAGTCCATGGGCCCTATCCTCTACCAACTTAGCTCAATGAAATTCAAGGACCCTGCTGATGGCGAAGCAAAAGTGAAGGCCGAATTGGATCAACTCTACGAAGATATGCAGAATGCATTCCGAACGATTGAAGAGTGAGCTTAGCCAATAATGCAAGAGGTCAATCGCCTCCTTCCCTCATTCGGAAGTACTTCTTAAGTCAGGCAGAGAGGATTTACTTAATAGAAATCTATAGAAGTAGAAGTCATTTACGTCGGTAATGTGTTCGTAGTAGGGTTTAGAAACTGTTATATCATGTCATCAACACTATTTAATGAGGCCAGCAACATAGAAACATTCCAATTGTTCTAATTGTGTATCGTCTGTGACACGTCTGCTTAGCAGAGAAACTTAGAAAATGCAAAGAAATTAAATAATAATTTATCAGTAGAATAATTTCATTTCTCTATAATTCTAAATACAGTTAAACTTGAATTTAAATTAATTGCAGATTCACGTTTTAAAAATACATAATGAGGCGATTCTTGAGAAAGAGTTCCGAAATAGGCAAACCGTTAAGTCTAGGCCGTCGTGGCAGCAGCGTTGTTGTCGATGTCCATCGGTTCAGTGTCACTTTTGCATCCAGGTGGCCCGATGTCCATGGCTGCTTCTGCAGTGACCAGAACAGGAGTTGTAACACAAGTAGGAGTAAGGGCAAGCTGAACTGAAACTGGGTCGTTAGATGTACCATCAGAATCTTTGATACCGGTTTCAGGTGGGGTGAATGGGACAAGCGATTCCTGACTCTTTCCTTCCAGAACGTTGATCACCTTCTGTATAAGTTTGATGCAGTCTCGACGTGCGAGTCGAATGTCCTCTCTTCCCTCAGTTTCTATTGTGTCCAATTTAATTAAGTTCCGTGTAAGCATTTCGTCAAGGTAGATATAGTTCTTGGCAGTTTTGGGAGTGAACGGTAGAGCATTGACTTCAGTTTCGAGGTTTTTAACTTCTGTAATGATTTCTTCAATAATTTGCATAGTATCCTTTGTAATTTTCTTTGGCGGTGGAGGCGGGGTATTGGATTCTGGACAATCAGGATGTGAACGCGTTTTTTGAAAGGTGGACGACGGTTGCGGTTTCTGCGTCTGCTCCGCAGTCGGTTTCGTATTTTTCTTGCAAAAAATTCCAGATCCACGACCTTCAACAACAATCGGAATGTTTCGACATCCCGTTGCCGTGTCACCGTTCTCTTGTAACTTACTCTTCTTGCCGCCCAACTGAGTCATTTCAACGGGATTGGGAATACCTGTTTTCGATGGGACTGGAGGTGTGACTGTAGTGGCGGGAGCCATGGTCTCAGCTCCATTAGAACTACCGGTTGTAGTCCATTTTGCATTTGGTGGTTCAGATTTTGCTCGCTGATTATCAGGTCCAGCGTTTCTGGGACTGAGATTATCCGTGGTATTGTGACGCACTGAAGCATACTTCTTCTCGATCGGTTCGCTATGGCCCGCAGCGGCAGCACCAGAAGAAGGGGTAGGCCAACCCAGGGGAATGGGCGGTGCGGGTTGTTGAGTGGACTGAGTTCCAGCTGAATCGGTGGATGTGGGCTGAGTTTTGTTAGACTCAGCCCTCGGTGGACTGGTTTCTCGTATAATTTTAATCGGGATAATTCTCTCTACGTGTCCACCAGTACGAGCAGGCCCTGCCTCTTTCGGCTTGTCAGCCGAAGAGCGTTGCATTGGTGGGTCCTCCCAATTACGATCCGCAAACATGGGATGAGATCGATTGAACGAACCGAAGGGAGAGTGCTCACGTGGAATCTGCTCAAAATCAAAACAACCAATCAATTTTACTTTTTCATCAAGATTCGTTTCCCTTTCTTCCTTCAGAAGCACGAAAAGCTAAACTTGTCTTTTTGATGTCAGCGAATATGCGACGCTGGCCGTGTGCCAGTTCTCGAATTCCAAAAACGATGTTAAACTGTTAACTGTACTGTACAGCTTAAGGAAATACCGACATTTTTAACCTTTTTTTGCTACACGGGGAAAACTTACCCTGTGTCTCTGACTAGGTCCAAAATCTCCAAACATTGTCCTTAAAAATGGTAATCGTTACGTCGGAAGGAAGGCTTGACACAGTTTCAGAGGGTTTACCCAGTTTTTGGCCTTAACCTTTGCAATTTTGGCGTCTTACAACCTCGTGTCGTGGGTGCGTCTAATTCGTGTAGTAGTGATTGTAACTTTCGGATTACCAAGTGTTGTCTCGATTAGTAAAATTGAACCTGCTTCTTGTTCCACCGATTGATTGAAACTAGATCGAGTAGCTTTTGCAAAATAATGGCAGAGACAGATGAGGAGCCTGTGCTATGAAAGTGACTCGAGATGACGTCAACCTCCAAATCTCCTTGGATTCTCCCCGAATCTACCAGAAACTTCTCATATGCTCAAGCACTTTCGAATGCAAAAAATGACCTTCTACGGTCCACCGAACGGCACAGAGTATTCCTGGTACTTCGTCAACTGACAGCTAACTAGTCTTCACGATTCAAGACGTACCCTGATCACTTCCTTGCGATGATATAACTGCCAAAAATTAATCAGAAATTAACTTAACTAACCTTCTTCGTTTAAAGAGAGATAACCTAACTTCCATCTTCGGCAACATTCTTGTGGATGCTAAACTGTCAAACTGACATTGACTTCACACTTGACTGACATTTCGGCTTTGAGGATCTCTGTATTAATGATATAACGTCACTCAATTAACAATTAACAACTAAATGACATTCCTTTACTAATTAGCAACTATCGTTCGACCTACTGACCTGTCTTAAGAACTTTTTGATTTAAAAAAAAGACGAAAGAAAAATCAAAATAACCAAAAATAGCAGTTACGTAAAAAGAAGTTGGCTCAAATATCAAAGGTGCCTAGCGATTTCCTTGTTTTTTAGAACAGCTTTTTTAGAATTAATTCTAGAAAAGCTTTTAGAAGTTTTTTTTTTAGAAATGAAGCCAGATCGGACTCCAGAATTTGGAGCCGCTCATTTGTGAACTTAAATTAATTGGGATGTTAATTAACATATTAGTTTTAACCTTATTAAATTAATAGTTGATTAGAGCACCTCAACATCGAGATGACAAAAGGAAATAGAGAGGATGGAGGAAGAGGAAGCGAAGCGAACATAAATGTGTAAATGAAACTCCATTAAAAACGCATTTAAAAGTTAATAATTAATTACCAAGAGCGTTACTACATTTAAGTTCACGATATGATTATGATGGCTAATCATCACGTTGCATTGCATTGAAAACTCCATCAGATAAGTGACCATAATCAGGAGCTGCTATAATTAAGTAATCCTATTTAATAAGTTAAAGATAATTAAACCATGATTCACTAATTGCAAATACATTAAACGATTTGTTAAATTTAACTTTAAATGAAAAAAAAACATTTTTAAAGGGTTAGATTAGATTATGAGTTGCATTCTTGCATTTAAATTTTGAAGGTACTTTATCACTCATGTCATTTAATTGCCAACAAAGTACAAGCAATGGGAGAGGAGATAAGATAAGAGATTGAACTTGTCACATTCTTCTGCTTTGCTTCCTGCAAAGAATGCAATAGGAAAAATATGACAAGTTGTGCAAATCGTACTCACTTTTCCTTTTTTTTTTCCTAATCTGTTTTCGCTTTGTTTATTTTTAAATTCACTTCCCAATTGCTCCTTGTCGAAGTTGGAGCACCCTCCCCCTCCCGCCCCTTAATTGCATAATTAACGTTAATTAGCAATTAGTTAATTAGCACTTTACGCTCTAATCCGTATCACTCTTGTACAGAAAGCTCATTGAAGCTAACGGACCTTTGCAAAAGCACGAAGCGATTGCGAAACATTGGAAAAGGACTCGTATTCCCTACCTCTACTTTTCTACGTCTTTTCTTTTTTAAGCGAAAATATCCAGGAATTCCAAGATTCTCCAGGAATTACAGCGGAGGGTACAATGGACGTTGAATATGAAGCTGACTGGAGTGGGTTACCGTCTGTCGTTCTCCAGAATGTATACAAGTTCTTGTCCACGAAAGATCGTCTCTCTGCGTCCTCGACGTGTGTGAACTGGAGAGGATCAGCCTTTCAGGTAATCAGGTATTAGCTGGGATCGATGGAAAATGGTCAACTTTTGCTAGACGATACATAAGGAAATGGCTAAACGGCTGGGAGGAACGTATTGTCGTGTAGTTAATGAGTACATTTACCCTCAATGTTTCAGATTTTAATGAAAATGAGTGGAGACATTAGGGACATTGAACAAATAATTTTAGTGAAATTTTTTTGACCTTATGACCTTCCGTTTAACCGGGGGAGGGGTCAAAGTCTCAAGAGTACCTCACCTTACCCACCGTCTAGAAAAAAACACCTTGTCCGATTGACCTCGGAACGGTGCCAAAACATTCGTGATTACTGATTGGTCATTTTCTTTTATTCCCTGGCAGATACCGTTGGATGATACACTGAGTCTGTCTCTAGACAACTTTGAAGAAGACTGCCACAGATACCAATTTTTAAGCTCTTGCTTTGCACACAAAGTGGCTCATTTGAGCTTCAAATTTAATGCGGGGAGTCCGGATTGTTTGGGACTCGTCTGTGATACTCTTGGGATGCTGGAGAGAAGTACCGCACTGAAAACGCTTCGCGTACGCTACACTGAGAAATGTATTCGGAATCCACTGTTCAATTGTACCAGCGCTCTTGCTCAAATACAGCAGACTCACTTTACAGAGTAAGTTCAAGTTGACGAAGGGCAACTGACACGAACAGGCAAAGGATCGTGGTTTCAACGGTTTGCCAAAATTGAAAATTAGAGTGAAATCTAATAATTTGTTGCAGAAAAATTATCGAACCGGTGCTGAAGGTACTTTTAAGCAAAAATCAGTTGGAGATGCTCGACTTCCCCATCGTTCAGCAACTTATTCATGAAAAGCCCATTATTCTGGGAACGCTGACGCGGTCACGTATCGCCTATAGACTGTGTGGTCTTGCTCTTCCTACTATTAGTAACGGAGACATCTTTAAAGCCAGTCTGAATGACGAAAATCAAATCAACTATACTTCCAGACCAGAAACAAACATTCGGGCAAGTATGTTCGACAAGTTTATTCGTCTCCAGGTAAGCACAGCATGGAGCAGGGTGTTAGTGTGAAATCTAATACTATTTTTTCAATGCAATGCCAATCCTATTTTATCAATGTCCTATCCTTTAAATATCTTAGAAACTCAGTATTGATCATGACATTCTTACCGACTCAATGTTGTCGACGTTGGGGAAATGCACACCCAATGGGTTGTCTCAGTTGAGTTTGACTGCAGTAAGGAAGAATCTTGGCACATCCAACGCCGGATGGAAGGAGTTTGTAGGAAACAAGTATGTACCGGGAAAATGTTATTGCGTACTTTATTATTTATATTGAACTTTAATTTATAACGTTTGTTTTAGCCCAAAGTGTAGCGTTCGGCTGACTATAATTGGAGCTCAGGTGGATCACAACTCCAATTTATGCTTTCCTTTTACTCCTTTGACACACTTTCGAGCCCTTTACTGCCATCGCATTCGCATGAATATGTTGAACTCTATCATCATGTGGAACGAAAATCGTCTGGAGCATTTGGAACTTGTTAATGAAAATCATGATTGGATGGACAGCATTATTCAAAGTGCTCATCACCTGGGTCAAGATTTTATCGATCCCATTATTTATGCAGCTTGGCGGGTTAAAACACTTCGTACCATCGTAATAGGTAAGCCAATGTTTTTCAATATCGAAATTTTATGTAAATTTTAGTTCGCTAACACTTAATTCATTATTTGCACATTTCAGGTTATCTGTACAGTGGACACGATCTGATTGGCGTTGCTAAATTGGCAAAATCTTTGCATCGACTAGAGATTCCAAACTCGCAAATCCTCAGTGGAAATATTCAAAGTCTCACCGTGGTAATTGAATTGAAATTAAAGAACTGCAACACATACAAGAACCAATTTGGAAATGATAATCAATTAAATCATACCACCTACGATGAATTTCAGGAAGTCAGCAAGGCAATAGGACGAGATTGGTCTCCGACAGCCGACGGATTCGAATCAAATAGTAGATCGCGATCTCAAGCTACACAGCGGCGGGTAAGCCGAGCTTATCTCGCAGTTCTCGAGGAGAACTACTGACTCGCTTCAAGACAAATGTCACAAAGCTCCGCGTTCCTGTTTACTTTTCTACCTCGAATAACCTTATCAACGCAGGAATAGAGGGGGATACTCAAAACGACAGGTAGAAAAAACTACATCGCATCTCGTGTTGAATTCTATTCAACCTTTTCAAAATTCTGTGACAACTAGAGCATTCCTTCCTATCACATCGCACTAGATTTATCATCGCATATAATTCCAACTCAAACTCAATGGTCATCATAGGTATATTATATATTAAGCGCAAACTAGGGAACCAACGAACGAGCAACAAATTACCAAAAACGTACTATCTAACTTCCTTCGCATTTTAGTCATAACGAAGGAGTTCCTAGGCTGTAAAAGCGATGACAGGAATTTCCAACTTGCCAGAATTTAATGATTTTGTACTATAATCATCAGCCACATCTATAACGCTCCTCTCCTCAAACGTTAGCTAGAAAGGGAAACAAAACATTTATTAACATGAATTTGTAGCATAACGAACGGGTATCCACGACCAGGTTATTGAGGTCACTGTCGCATGATTTACAATATCGACTCTTGCCGTCCTATCTACGGTCCAGTCACTCAAAAGGGGGCACAACGTTTGGGGAGAGGATTTATGTGAATACGAATTATAGTTTTAAAATGAGCTGATCTAGGCTGAAGCTTAATTAAGTTCTGTAATGTCTTCTAGAATCTTATTTCATTTGAGTTATATTTTTTATTTTAATGCACTTTGGGATTGTGGGTTTTTCCACAACCTAATAGATGGACTAATTGACAATTGTATGGTTGATGTAAGACTGGCCCCCGTACATTGTCGCCCCCCGTTCAAACTTACGCGCTTTACTCGTACTCTCTATTGTCGCCTCCCATTGTAGCCCCTTTTGGTTCAGCTTCTTTACACCAGGGAGAGAGCAGTCGATTATGATTTGGCAACAGCGTTTGGAACTCCCATTGTCGCCTCCCAATGCATTTTAACCGTATGTACGGCCGAACTTACGCTTAGACGTTAAATTAAGCTTAACCTATACTGCCCCTCCTCGCTTCGCTCGTCGGAAACATTAAATAAACCCCAAGATACATGCCTCCGGCGGCAGGAGCGACGAAAAAAACTCATCACTGAACCAAGCGAAAGAAATACTGATCGTTTGTTCAGTGGCGATATTTTTTTCGTTGCTCCTGCCGCCGGAGGCATGTAGCTTGGGGTTTATTTAATGTTTTCGACGAGCGAAGCGAGGAGGTGCGGTATAAGTTACGCTTAATCTTACGTCTAAGCGTAAGTTCGGCAGTATAACCGGTGAAAATGCATTGGGAGGCGACAATGGAGTCCCAAGCGCTGTTGCCAAATCATAATCGACTGCTCTCTCCCTGGTGTAAAGAAGCTGAACCAAAAGGGGCTACAATGGGAGGCGACAATAGAAGGTATGAAAAAGGCGCTGATATTTGAACGGGGGGCGACAATGTACGGGGGCCAGTCTTACATCAACCAATTGTATGGTAAATGGGCTAGCGCAATGATGAGAAACACAATTCCGTTTCGAATGTTGCTAGCTTACTGGGGTCAAGGGTCACCTCTTGTACTAAACACTTGTATTACCGTATTGCTGTTGTACTGTCATCGCTAAGAAACAACCCAACTTTAATCAAAAGAACTGTGATAAGATCTCTAGTGTTTGGAGAAAAGTGTTTAGGATATAAGGCGTTTCCAAGGGCCGGGCCCTCATTTTAACTCACTCCAAGACCTTAATTATAAGTGAATGGTTTAGCAGGACGCAGAGTGTAAAAAAATTAATACCAAGACGTCAGTTTTCGTCGTCTCTCGCCTAAAACGACCTCACCCCGCCCCACAACCCTGCGACCAAAACTAGAGGCATTCTTAAATCTTATAAGAACAAAACTTTGGAAATCTAGGTATACTTCCAACTTCCGGCTGGCTCAGCTCATGGCGCATTCCAATTAGAGCGACTCTTTGTGGGAAGGTCCATTCAGTTGTTCCATAACGCAAATCGCGAAAACGAATCAGTTTGAGCGAGTATTCAAAATGAAAACGTTTAGGGTGCTATCCAAGCAATTTTCCACAATGAGCGCTACAACACAAATGTAATATAAGAGACAAGACTTGTCGTGAGAGGCAGTCGGAAGGTCAGGTCAAAGTGAAATAGCGATAGGTCATCTCAGAGGACAAAGGTCAGCGGTTCCAATTTCAGTGGGGGCGGGGTCACTAGCATAAAGGTCATTCCCACCACTATGGCCACCAAAGTACCTGTTGTAAGAGGATGGGAATCTCCGCCTAAATCCCATTCCTCGCAAATTACTGTCAACTTAAAAGACTGAAAGAGAAGAGACACGTTCTCTCTGCTCGAAAAACAAAAATGGCAACCAAAACCATTCGTCAATCTTATAATAAATTGTAATAATCATGATACAAAGAACTGAAAGGGCAGGGAAAATCGATAGAAACACACATGGTACACTAGGAACACAAACGCGCAGTTTCTATAAATTACAACGCCTATTACACATAACACTAGCTAACTTGCTAGAGAAAATATATTGAAAGTTGAGGTAGTTACACTGATTTGCATTGTCAAAAATCTCTCTATATAAAGCTAAATTGCAATCTTTTAGTGCTTAAAGCTCCCGAGTAGTTAAGAGGGTCACTGAGTTTTTAAGAACGAAATTTTAAGATGGAAGACTTTCACCAATTGCCATTTTCTCATCGACGGCGTTCTAAATATTACCGATGTATGCCAGTACATAAACAACGTATTTTTGTAAATGGTAACAATAACAAAATATGGTTGGCACATCTCGACAGCGGCATAGGTTGAAAATGTTTATAGAAATTCGATTATGAATTCGCATTAATTGTAATAAAGTACTTGACATTGACCTTGGTTCGTAAAAATCATTGTTACAATTACAACGGGTTATTCTTCCAACTAGCTTATAGTCTTGTAAAATGTAAATTAATTCTTAAAAATCTTCAAATTGCTGTATAATTTGTATTTTTAGCAAAATACACCCACGCAAAATCTTAATTTAATTATGTAAAGGTTTACATAATTTTTTCATTTATGAATATAGGCTATTCTGTCTAGTTATTGTTAGTTATTGTAATAATTAATTGAAAGTTTAATCAACTGTGAATACAAAATTGGCAAAATCATCAAAAAGTCTACAGATTAAATGAAATTGGCATTGCGAATTTGGAACATTTCTTCATTTCTTCACTGGCATCAAAAGTTCAATAGATAATTTTTATGCTTTTGTTCGTAGTAATTATTAACTAACAAGCAGACCAGTCTAGATATTGTTTTCAATCCTTGTGTGGCCGTGTACCGGTAGAATTTCCACTTTCGTCTAAGCGCCTTCTGGCACTAAACAGTGTGACTATTAGAAGCAACATCCCGCAGATTACAACCAAAATGGTGGTAGCGGTAATGAGGAATGTACTGTCAGTGTCACCAATTGGAATATGAATGGTTCCACTTTTTAGGTTCTACAATATCAAAATTATTGAAATTAAAAGTTGATTCTAAAAGTTGTAGTTTAGTGATGTTGTCTTGTATCATTGACAAGAAATCAACTTACAGACTTGTACGGAAGGAGAACCCATGGACACTTCACTTTCGAATCTGCCTTAGCGTCGCAAATCACGGATACGGTTTTACATTGTTCTTCTAAAGTAGTGGAGTACCACTGCTCGCAGCGTAGAATGACTTCTGGAAGGGGTAATGTAACTGGTACATATCCAGCAGGGTTCAACATCCATGTTCCAGGGGATATGCTTCCAGGACTTGCTGAAGGTTTAGGACTTATTCTCGAATGACTCCTTGGAAGTTGGTAGCGGTAATGAATTGGTAACGAAATGGACTCGGTTGAGATCAAGTTGCCTATATCAAGTTCAAGTCAATACTTTTCAACAATTGCTGGTTATTTTTCAATTGAAATAAGAACAGCGAATATTGTTCGGACTAATTTGAGCTCTATTACCGGTAACAATTGGTTTGAGCTGTATGAACACAGTAGAATTAGACTTGGCCAACCACGCTGGACTCTCCAGGTCAGTCCAATTATTGAGAACACGAATATTGCCACTCATGGCTGGATTTCTGAGGATTTCATATGGATCCACGTACACATCCCTGGAGAATTCATGGAGAAGGCCGAACTTGCATTCGTCGGAAGTGAACGATTTGATTGGAATTGAAGACGTCGTTACTGTCACCTCCAAAGTATCCTCCAGATCTCTGTATTATTAACCAAATTCTCAATTTTAATTTACGTCAATTAACGCTATAATTTAATGAACTTACCTGTGAAAGCCTTCTTGCGTTATAAACCTAATTAAATTGGCATGAAGTCCCTTCACTAGTGGACATGACCTCTGCTCATAATCTGTGGTTCTTGCAGAAGCCTTCGATGCATAGACGGCAGAAGAGCCCCGAATCCAAAAAATGCTATAAATTACTGAAAAGTGAAACAAGGTTGATGTCCGAAGCATTTTGAAAGCTATCCATAACAAATCATTGTAGATCGATTGTTTCGTGGTTCAATTACTAATTGATGAATTAGTTAATTGGTTAAAAAACCTTAATGAGATATGTCAAACAGCTGACGGCGGCCCGCTCAGAGACAAGTGTCGTCAACCTCTAAACCTAAAAAAACAGATCCAGAGAATTGGGTGTGGAGACGAGATAAGAAATACCGACGAAGGACATCAACAAGGGCATTTAATTTTTAAAGTCAATTAATTGCAATTAATCATAAATTAGCCATCAACCTAGACGAGAGCATTGTCAATTCCCTTGGGAGAGAGCCTACCGCTGTGTCACACCGTGTGCCCCGGCATAATGGGTAACTGGTTTAGCAAAGGTAAATAACTAATTGACTAAATGTAATCGTCTCGTCATGCACTGGCATGAAGCGTCATGCAACGCAGTTAACTATTTAATTGTTTCGAGTTTAATTATAAATCCTGGGGACGTTTTTCAATTATTTAACTTTTACATAAGCCTTTTTATAAAGCGTGGACATTTAATTAATTTGATAACGTTGTTTGTAATCAGGGAAGAAGAGCACAACAACGCGAGTAACTGAACAGGACAAAGCAGTTTTGGTATGATCAGCGTTGTCGCATTCGCAATCACCTTATCGTATTAACGTAAGGTACCGTATTTATCGGTAATTGATTTTTGTTAATTACAGCAACTGAAGCAGCAACGTGATAAAGTGAAACAGTACCAGCAGCGATTACTTGCAACCCTGGAAAAGGAGCGAGAGTTAGCCAAGAAATTACTACACGATGGAAAGAAAGAGTAAATGAGACCTCCATAATTCTACAGTAATTGGACAACTGATCGTTGATAAACTTTACCGCTTTTATATCGTAGACGTGCCAAGCTCTTACTAAAGAAGAAGCGGTTTCAGGAGTCGCAGCTAGAAAAGTCAGATGCACAACTGGATAATTTAGAAAAATTAGTTCATGACCTTGAATTTGCACAAGTTGAAATCCAGGTGAGTTGTTTGAGACAACAATTTGGATGCAAGGCTATTTTATTAAGTAACTACGCTGCTAATGTCGAATTTCACGTAGGTGCTAGATGGACTGAAAGCAGGAAATGCAGCTCTCCAGAAAATACACGAAGTTCTTTCCGTAGATGAAGTCGAGCGTATACTGGAGGAGACAAGGGAAGGTGTTGAGAAGCAACAAGAAATTGATGCCCTACTAAGTAACAACCTCAGTCCAGAGGATTTGGAAGCGGTAGAAACAGAGTTCGAGAAGATCATGTCCGAGGAGAATATGACCCGAGACGAGTTGTCACCCGAGGAAGATCTTCCATCGCTTCCGGACGTCCCAGAAGCAGCATTGCCAGAAATAATCGGTAAAGACCCTCACAGGTTGTCATCAAAGCAATTAAATTGATTGAACCTATTGTATTCTATGTCAGCTCGGGAGAAGGAACGAACTATTCGATCCCAAGAAAAAGTGGCCCTCGCAGCGTCCTGAGTCAAACAAGCTCTTGTGGTCCTCGTCATCACGTCAATGTCAGCAAACTCCAAACTCACTCTTCTGGCTTTCAGCGTCATTCTCCGTAATCCAATTATATCTTTATTGAGGCTGTTCAGCTCTACCTAAGAATACTACCCTAGAGTAGAGTCAACTGTGAGCTAAATTAATTTGCACTAGAATATTAGCATAAAGTGTCTAAATCGTCCTAGATGTGATGTTGCTCTACAGCTTATGCTGCTGAAGACAGTGGAGCAAGGGTGGGCGTCTCAAAATTCCTACGAACAATCACAATATGGAGGAACATGTGCTACTATTTGATAATTTCTTACTCGCTGAATAATGTAGGTAGCCGCTAGAAGTTATAATAAGATGTCCCTTGTAAATTCCCATCAGAGTTAATACCTATCAATCAGACAAATGCTTAAGATTCTGGAATCATTGATGTAAGTTCTTCGTTGCCTAATCTTGCGATAAATAAGTAATAAAATTTTATATATCAAAGTCTCGACGTCGCTGTAGTTTGGAATGTAGGCTTTGAGTATTTTGTGATGCTGGCAGCATTTTGTGGAAAAAGCTTTTCGGACTAAATAGGTCTCGATAATATGCGGGTTTAGAATTTCTTAGAACCCTTCAAAATAGAACAATAAACGCCACTTGAAACAAAGGGTACTTTGAAAACTGGGGCCCTTAACCCCACTGCTCCATTTGCGTTAAAAATGCAAATAGTTTTCAATGGAATTTGGACAAATATGCTGTATTTGTCTAAAGAAACGTTATAAAATAGGAGACGAAATCTTTGAACGCGTTAGTCGTCTTAAGCCGTGTTCCAGAGATTTCAACGTCTTTATGCAAATTGGAAGTCGTAAAAATTAGATCTTACTAATTCAGCGCAAGTCTACAGATTCCAGGTACAGACTCGTTGAGCTAATGAAAATGCTTCAAGTTACCAGATTATTAATTTTTTAAGTTAGAAAGAATCCAACACTGACACTAGTAACTTACAATTTTGGATTCCAATAACGTTTAAAATTACAATTGTCATGGGTGACCACCCTAAACAAAACGTTTCGCCGTTTCAGGTTACGCCAGAGGGCTTCGTTGACGCTGGCCCTGTTACCAGTAGTGCTCCAACAGCGCTGGATTGTTTAATGTCACCACTAAAAATCATGGAGTGGGACATGGATGCATGCGTGCATCAGGCCGTCGAAAGGGTACGCTTTAGCTTTCAAACTAAAATATATAATATCTAATTAGGACACAAAAGAGTAATGATTAAATTTGTTAATCCACTAATAGGGAATCCTCCGACTGGAAATAAAGATGGCCAAAGAGGCTCTTAACGTCCTTGAAGTAGATGCCAATAGAGTGGCTGAACGGAAGACGACCCTGAATGCCATGCTCAAGGCCTGTGATGAAGAAGCTAAAGAGCTTGAGGCTAAGAAGCAAAGCCTGGAGACTAAGCTCAAAGCCGACGAGGCCAAGTTAAACAATTTGGTGAGCTCATGAGTCAAAAAACAATTACTTTGCTCGAATTGGTCCGTGTTCTGAGTAAAAATATTGAAACTTTACTATCGGCATTTATTTATTACCTTAACGTTTTCAAACAATAAGAGAAGTGTTGAGAATGTGGGGTCGCATCGTGTCAGAGAACTTTAAGCGTCATGGGGGCCAATTGACCCCAACTCGGACCTTGTTTCATAGTTACGGGGGTTTTGATATGCAAATTTAGAGCTGATTCCATTTCAAACTTAATTGCTCTTGCGACTTCATGAATCTGCGTTTCCTTGACTTCGTAAATTAGTTCGTCATGAAGGTTGAGCACTGGGAACGCCGTGACGCTGTCGTGCAAGCCATGAGACGTCCAGTTAACGTGATTTCTCGAATTCGAGAATAAGGTGGATAGCTTGGTTTGAATTCGAATACTTGACTTTTTCATTAAATCAGAAGCAGAGCCTTGAATACGAGAATTAACTGCCTGCCGTTCAGCTTGAGCTGAAACGTAGAAAATGTGTAAAAACAAACGTTATGCAAATCATTCTTGCTTTTCGTCAGAAGCGTAACTCACCGCGTCGACTAGGGATGTTGCTGTTAATGTTTTCCAAGTAGCGTCTCCTTCCTGAAATTGTCTCCACGTATCCCACTTCTCGACACGATTTTATTGTTCGATCAAGAAAGGCTCGAATGGAGGGATACGCCCACATGAACCCTCGAATAAATTCCGCCGCTTCAAATTCGTCAATTTCAAGCTGATCCGCCAGCGCCTTGGCTCCCATTCCGTAAATAATACCGTAAGTAATTCCCTTCGCTTCCTGTCTCGTTTCATCGGTCACTTCCTGTTCGGAAATGCATTTCCACTCGGCAGCGATTTGTCTAAAGACGTCTCCTCCAGGCCTGTTCAAAATTTCCATCAATTTTTGATCCTGGGACAAATGTGCCAAAATCCGCAGTTCCAACTGAGAGTAGTCGGCTGAAAGGAGGAGAAAGCCTTGCGACGCTGAAAATCCGGTTCTCAGTGAAATTCGATTGTCAAGGTCAAATTCTGGAAACTGTGACTTCTCCAGGAGGGGTGCCACTTTGTTGCCAAATTTAACTTGACAATAATTGCGAATCTCGTTCACTTGGTTTTCAGTGTAAAAGAGATCCAGGCTAAAGTCACGTGGAACGCACTGTAGGCTTGGTTCGGCCATGACGACGCGACCTGCACACGGTGAAAAAATTGAGACCACTTTTCAGCGTCGTTTGGAAATTGAAACTCATCCGGAATGACAAAAAAATACATTTTTTTCAAAAATTCATTCGTTAGGACACCACTTACCTGTCACTGTAAAATGACTGTAGTATCCATGTATTCTTCCAACCATATTTTCGTGTAAGAATGGCATTAGCAATTTCCATAGCGCTCCAGTCACTTTTCTCCAGTCTAAAATCACTCTTGCAAATTCATGGTTCACTTTCCTAAGAACTTGTTTTCCAGTGCCACGGCTACTGCCCATCTCGTCTTCCAGTCCAAGGTCATGACGCATAATCTACATTCAAAACGTTTTTTGTTTTGATTCAAAAATATAACTGTAACTAGTTTCTGGAATTTAAACATTGTTACTAATTACCTGGCTAATTTCCTTTGATGAGGACAAATTAAATTGCTTTCCAGCGATTCGGTAAGCATTCAATTCTAACACTGCGGCATGAAACTCCAGCACTTCCTTCAGTTTTTTTAACTGAGTCAAGTTGACCTTGAATCCGTTGAGTTCCATAAGTAGTAGAGGTCGAATGGCTGGAGTTTCTACTACCAGGAAATGGTTCCAAAGGCCACTGCTAATGAGCTTCTCTTTGAGGAGTTCCATAACATTCCAAGCTGAAAGCGATTCGGTGACTGTCTTCTCCAGCTTACAAGTACCACATCTGTAGCGCCTCAGCTTCCGAGAATTCGAAGCGTCTATCAGCGATCCTATCAACTCTTCATCCGTAACTGGCCGATCTTCATCAAAGCGCAGAAGCCAATGGGCTACTTTTGGATCCAAGACCTTGGTTTCACTTGGCAATTCACTTAAAGAGAGTTCTGAGTTCCTTAAAAGATTTTTCAGCGTTTCCTTTCCGCTCATAATGGCAATTGTAGAAGAAGTAGCCTTGAATTTCTTGAAGATAACTTTCAAGCCCATTTCGTCAACCGAGGTCCACTCGTAAACCCAAATCGTTTTTGTAGTTCCGTTGCAAAGCGCAAGGTAATGGGCATTGCTGTCAGGGCGCTTGGAAACTGAGGGACGCCTTCCAAGTACTCGCGTTCCGATTCCAAGGGACAGTCGCCTCTGCGTAGGCGCATGAATATTTAGCCCAAGTCCAAGGGCCTGGGTACTTCGAAATATATCTTCGGGTATAAGTTCTGGCTTTGTGATTTTCTTAACTTTGAATTCAATTTCAAATACTTTTATAGGGCTTTGACTTTCAAAGTACAAATTTTGGGGAGGAGTTTGTGAGTATTTGGGAGGGCTAACTTTTACAAAATCGTCATCATCGTCATCATCACTTACATCAGCAGCAGCGATAGCACTGGAAGGCGGATGAATAACAGGAGCTTGTTTAAGGGCTTGCTTTACGTAAGGGGTTTGAGGCTTTGAAGTAGGTAGTACAGGACTCGCCGAAAAGTATTCGATAGATGAATTAGAGGAATTGTGTCCAGCTAAAGGGATACTGGACTGCTCTTCAGCGATTTCAATCTGATCGCTGATAGACTCGAAATCTTCTGCAGCGATGTCAACCGCTGCTGCCAGAATCGAGTCACTCAGGAACTGATTGGAACACGTTGGTGGAGCGTCGATTTCCTCAGGTATTTCAAGCAAAGAAACGTCCATGAAACTTGTTGTCATTAAGTCGACGCCGTTGTCGCCCTCATCAGGGCAAATATCATCTATCACGTCGATCGCTTCGCCTCCTGCTGCGACAATTGGCTGGGAATCGAAACGACTGTCGAGAAAGTCTGATTCGCTAATGCCGGCCATGAGATCCGAGTACTCCTCCACGGCGACATTGGTTTGCAGCGGAGGAGCGACAAGCGATTCATCGAACTTACCGTGCAAAAACTCTTTCTCATAGTCAAATTCATCGAGTTCAAGGACCTTGGCTACATGCTCTCGTTGTGACAATACTCGAGTTTCAGCGTTATCGTGACTCGATATAATTGAATCGCTGTTTGTGGACTTTTGCAGAGGAGTGCTATGCTGCATCGCTGCTACAAGAGATGTGACTGTGCTCATGCTTAGCGGAGAATCAGTTGTTCCCCACGGTGACTTGAAGAATCCCGTTAAAATGGAATTTTCCGTTTGGTTCGCATTCCGAATCACGACGGAAGTCGAAGCAGCGCTCAACCGTGACGTACTTTCTCGGTGAAAACTGTTGACGACTTCCATTGATTCTTCTTTCTTCTCCATGTCCAAAACAATTTCAGTATTTCTTTGCTTCTCTACTAGCTCATTTTCATTGATCTCTTCCTTGACCGCTTCATTTTCATTTTCCAGCGTTTCAGACTCATCTTTACGAAATTGTACTCCGGCAAGTCCTAGTTCGATCTGTAAAAATTACAAACTCAGGATCCGACACCACATTATTTGATAATAATGCTTGCAATTAACCTACCTGATTTAAGAAAGCAACTGGGAAAGTTTAAGAGTTGTCGGGCAGAAAATGAGTCAAGGTTTGGATAAGAATGTCAACAAAATTGTATCGTAATTTATTATTATAAAGTGATGAACAATATCCTAAAGCACATTGGCTGCTATCTAGGGTAACAATTATTGAGTTATAGAAAAAAAATTGAGATCATTTTTTGAAAATAAGATTGATATTTGTCAAATTAATTGAGATTGAAAGAAGCGCAAAATTAAGTATACTATCACACGGTTATAGTCGAGTTCAAGTTAGGGACCTCTGACCTGAAGAAAATCTCTGGCTTCTTGAACTATCATTTGGGCAGCTTCAGCCTCCGTAAGGCCTTCGTCCTTTCCTAACATCCAAATACCCCTTGCTTGCTGCCCTCCATGAACGGTGCTAAAAGAACACCAAAACACAGTGAATAAGTTCGGCGTTCAAGCGAGCCCGTTTAATTCGGTTCCACCTTTAAGAGAAAACACAGTTCATATTAATTGAAATTTGAGCAATTACTACCTGCTAAATGGTCCAGCTTGGTGAAAAATTTGAGCAATTGATGCCGGTTCGGACGTTGCCAATTCAGCGATGGTCTTGATTCCAGCATTATGTAAAATCCGAGCTCGTTGGCCATTGAGTAGGTCCAAACGTACTAGATCCACTAGCTCTCGCTGTACACCAAATTGAAGGCGTTCCTGGAACTGACTCAGGAGCAGTTCCAAATTGGACCAACCCAAGCGATTCGAGAAGGCTGTCACCATTCCAGCAAAAGTTGAGGCCGCCTGTTGTAAATTCTGAACAACCCCTTTGTTCACCTGGTACTTTTCACAGACCTGACTAATTGGCATTTCATTCACCAAATCATTGAGAGCAAGTGCTGTGTAGAATCGCTGATGAATATTTATGGACGCCACCTTTGAAAATGCGACGTAAAAGTTGATGAGACGCAATAAACTAAAAACCAAAATCATTTTGTCAAATTACTTGAGATGGATTTTTCCAAGA
>VYYI01001056.1:0-22618 GCA_021029175.1 Bilobella aurantiaca
ACTCCCTATCCCTTTGCACATTTAAACATTAGACTAATAATTTTTAATAATTTAAGACTATAATTTAGACAATTCTAACATAATTTTAAATTTTGACAAATGTGAAAAAAGACTGACCTTCACCATTACATTTTACAATTTTGTGTACATACATGTATAACCTGGGACTCGTGTTGATTATGTCTTACGACGAATGTCAAATAAACGATTGAATGAATATTCTAAAGAATATGCTTTGAAAACCCTAACATTGGATAACTTCGTTACATCGAATTCAACACGCTTTTTTCAAGCGCTTGGTATTTCACTTACCTGGATTCAAAATCATCCTTCAGCTTGGAGCCAAGAAGTTGAATATAATAGAGCTAAAGCCCTTGCGGGTGAATTAATGGTAGCTTTCAGCATTTGTACTATATTTTCTTATATTCTTTATATTATATACTTATAAACGAAATGACATTGTCCGAACACTAGGTTGTAAATGATGCGGCGGAACGTGGTGTTGCTCTCATTCAGGAATTTAGTAGCATACACAGACACACAACAGTCGAAGAACAAAAGCAATTGCATTTTCAAGTAGTTGAAGATCACCGGCAAGAATTTCCTAATGCCACCTAAGTCGACTTTGGTCGAAGGCTTCAAACGGTAAATACTTAATAGCTATTCAACTTCGCGTATAAAATAATTAATAAAGATTTATTCCTCTTTCTATAGGGACTGAAGAAGATTGGAAGACAAACTTTATATTTACACATTAAAAATAATTGTAAATACTTCGTATGAATAGAAATCATATTATATATTACATTAAAATGTTGGCTAATTTTGATTGGCTTGCGCGACCCCTAAAACTCAACAGATTTGGATGAAATTTTTCGCACCTCATTTTCTTACCAAATGGAATGATATTGGTCGGTGAGACTTTGACTTTTCAAAAAAAAGTATTTCGGTGCTATTTTGCGCCACCCTAACCCAGAATCAGTATAATTGTTTTTTGCAGTGCAGGTAATCAGGTGAATCCACATCCTGTTAATCGTTGCTTCAGTGGCGATTTATTTTTTCGTTACTCCTGCCTCCATAAAGGCATGTAGCTTGGGGTATATCTTCAATCTATCCGACGAGCGACTCGAGGAGGAGCGATATGCTAGTTATCTGTTTTAAAAATCATAACACCAGGTGTGGCCATTGGAGTAAACGGTAAGAACCGCAATAGCTGTTTGCTTTAATTCAAACTTAGCATCATCGCCGAGTGGACACGGGAGTACAAATTTGGAGTAAACAGCAGGAGTAGACATTATCCTCATCATCTTTACTTCAGCCGATTATATTCAACTATAGGTCAATAAACTATTGCAAACTCAATCCTTGCACAAGACAACTGGAACTGTATTATACATCAATATGGCACTGAACCTGCTCTATTTTCTAACCTTTAGCACGGTAGTTAACAGGGCATTGGCGAAAACAAGTTTTGATTATTGCCATACGCTACTCATAGAAGAAAATAACATCACAAGGAAACTAAATCAATGGACAAATTTAGGTTTCAGGAATATCCCATTGCAGCGTCTATACTTTTACGGCAACCATTATCACATTGACAACATAATGAGTGTAATGAAAATGAAATGGATAGAACGACGACAAGTTTGCCAAGTTATTTATGTACTAAATTTTACGTTTACAAACACCTTGTTTTGCAAAATCCAGCAAAAGTTAGACTGGTTGTCAGAATGTGATGAACGTATTATAAACTCAGCTTGCTATGGGCGGCAAGTCTATTTTATTTGGCTAGCAACCGAAAAAAATACGGATGTGTTGCACAGTTGCAAGGATGACGCAAAGTTCTTTCATTTACTACCTGTTTACTTATATTACATACAAGCCAAAAGCTTAGAAGTAAGACAAACTATTGCTAGTCCTTGCGTACCTTCAACATTGTCGGCGGTTTTTGACGCAGAAAAATTTGTTGATCTCGCGGGAAATAAGTTACTTCCCCGATACGTTGTCGATCATCTGTATTACGAGCATATCGTTTTGAACTGTCCAGTTGTGTTTGGTATTTTGAAAAGTTTAGGTACTAGAATCTTAACGTATGTTAGCACGGATGGGGCGCGTGTAGTTGAGAAACAAAAGAATGACCACCTCACTATACCAATACTGTTTGAAGTTGCTTTGGCACTAAACAAGTCTACTACTTACAAATCAAAATACAATGTCAAATTTTCACCAACAGTACATGCAGTTGAGAGATATATTACCGTTCAGCCAGACATGGCTGTTACCGAAGCCTTCGCTGGGAGAATTACTAGCTACGGTTATCGCTACTTACGCAGTACATCAAGCCTTAACTTTATTACTTGTGGAGGAAAGGAGTTCATATCGCTGGTAGCATTTACCCAACCATTTACAATTTTTTTCTGGATACTATTAGGAAGCGTGATTATTATTATGGTTCTTTACCTTAGCAAGCTATTCCATATCTATAGAATTTTAGACAATCCAGCGTTTTTATTAATTTTTAGTTGGAGTTTTAGTGGTATTTATGTTTCTCACAAATTTGTACCGGGGAGAGCTAACCACAAATATGATGGCTCCCTTCCCTAGAAACCAATTGCAGACAGTCAAAGAAGCACTGAACAAAAATTTTCAAATATTATTGCCCATGAATACCTCGCGGATTTCTTCATACTGGATAGAGACCCACTTTGATTATAATGCAAGTACTACCTTCAAATGCATTATGTTACTATAAGTAACTTTATCCGAATACTGGCACTTAGTCTTCCCGAAAAATATTTCAGGAAGGAAACGCTTGTTCATGAACATCCTGGAATGCTGGAGAGTATGACACCCGTTGTTTTTGACAGCACAAATAGCATTGAGTGGATGGAAAAGCTGATTCAATGCGAAAATACAATTTATGTAGACACTAGTCTTGGACTATATTCGACTTTAGTGGAAATTTCGAAACTGGGCCCCAAGGCTCTCTCCAAAATATATCTTGGTAAAGACACGTTTTTGCCGCTAAAGTCCTTTTGGCAAATGGGTTGGATGCTGTTTGACAGACTGGGTACGGCACACACTAAAGTTCAAGCAATCATTCATTCTGGAATTTTTGCACAAATCGTTGAAGGTGTTGGAACTGAAGACTATCAAGCAAGAATCGTCGTAAAAAAGTACGTTTCAGGGCGTTCTGCTAACCTAAATGAAGCAAAATCACTTACTCTTAAGAGCGGACTACTATTAGGAGCATTTATAATTTATTTAGTTTGCCTAGCAATTAGTATGGTACAGTTGTACATAAAATTTGGCAAGTATGCAAGTGAGTATACAACAACGATGTGTGATGGATTATTATAAATGCATCTGAATAATCATTTTTATTTACTTCTTTTATTTCAATATCTAAAACTAGTTCAAAATAGTAGCACTTCAAAATATGTTAAATTTAAATTCCATGATGCCTTTCGAAATTAACGATAGCTGGACGGGGAGGTCATCGTGTATTAGTCTATTTGGTGGAAGCTTAAATAAGTAATAAATTAGATAATTATATTAAATATTTAAATTTAATGAAAACCTGTTGCATGTTTAAGGAATTTATTTGGTAGGAACAAGTCCAAACACTCCGAAACCTGCAATGTGGAGATTTCAGATCCGTTTACTAAATGTTTCCTTGCTGAAATGGGTATGCCATAAGTGTCCAATACTACTTAGCAGTTTATCTTTAGCTAACAATCAATTCAGAAGTATTTGCAAAAGCAAATGTCATTGGGTTTGAACAATGGTAAATTTAGTGAAGAACATAGCATGAACTAGGATTTAGCCCGATATTGTTCCAGCTAAGAATCAACCTACAACTAACCTTGTAATAATAACTCCCTTGCTTGTGGGTGTCGGGAGGAAAAACAATGGTTCTTAAATAGTTCAATTGAATAATGTAGTTAATACTATGCAAAAGGAAGCCGATCCATGGAGAGGAGAATGCGGAATTAAAAAATTAAAATCCTCTCCTCCGGACTTGCGTGGCTTTTGATATACATATAAAAAACAGTACATAGTGCCATTGAATAAAAATAATAAGCACGTTTGAATGTTTATTTATCTTTGATTTTAGAACAATAAAATAGTCTTGAATAATCACAATCAGAGATTACATTCTTATTGTATTTGTTGTGTTTGTTAAAATTTTGAAAAGAAACAAACAAGCAGTTAAAATTTCAAACTACCCATATTGCCTTGACACCGCAACCAACAATACCTAATTCAATTTTTTGCCCATTCAATAAAGAAATGGCATTGAACTGTATAATTTAAAGTAACAAATAAGATTGAAAATCTCAAGCATCATCCAAACTCCTAGTCGCAAATACCATACCTCATCATGCAGTTGAAGGTCATAATTTCTGTGGCCTTTATTGGAGTAGCCATAATTCTAACCTTGACACCAGCAGCTGGAACATGGGTCGGATTTCCGCAAAAGTGCAACAAAACTAAAATGATGGAAGAAGTAAAACGCACACTTAAAGTTGTAGCTACGTTGAATTATTAATTATAAAATATTTAATAGTGCATGCGCTCCTTGTGTGTTTCTTCGAGAAACGAACATTGTTCATATGCTGATTACTTGGTACGTATTCAACGATCTATGACAATATTCAAGTTGTAACTATTATTTTTATGTTGTGCTTACGATTGAAAAGAATCGTTGTGTTTAATTCAAGGAGGAATACTGCCGTGAGTGCACTTGTACTTAATAACAGGATTACAATTGAATTTGTTAACGTAAATAGGCTGCTGTAAGAGATGCATATATCCACCGCCAACATCCGTTCGGGCTGAATGTGGTCGCACAAAGGTAATGACCAAAGTATAGTTTTATAATCATAATTTTTAGTGAAAGTGAAATTTTCTCGCACAAGCAACCTCGTGGGGTTTCCTGTACCATGGAAATTCGGGATTCCTGCACTGATGACGTATATATTGTAAGTAAACAAAGGATTCAGTTAGATGTTATAGATTTCACAATAACTAATTTATACCAAATCATTTACAGGAGGAAATTTGCGGTGAGTGTACAACTCAATGAATCATATTATAGTAATTTTCTATGTTCTGAAATAGTTCCATGTCGCAAATGTCCCAACGAACCCCTGGATATGGCTTAAACTTTGGATTGTTTTGTTTGAAAACTATAGCAATATGAGTATATTATAAAATGCAATATAAATATATTACAAAATTAAAACTATAATATTCAAAGTACGTTCAAAGTAATGATATATGGTGTTTTTATTAATCAGAAACAAATATTCGTGAGTAGTATGGGCCTTATAATACAAAACTGAAAATAAATTGAACAGTAAAAGCAAACGTACAACATACGTAGATATTAAATTAGCAAGAATTTTTAGTAAATTGAACTTTTGAACTACTCAAGTGAAGCTATATTTGATTTAAAGAAATTTTAATTCTGTTTGTGAAATGAGCTTAAACTAACAATAAAATAAGTTGACTATCAAACATTTGTCATTTTGTCTTATAAGGAAACCATTTAAAGAAAACACACACTTAAGTAAACACTGTACTTATGGACAGTACGACATACTTTACAATGCATGGATGCAAATGCAAAATTTGACTGAACGCTTAACCACAATGCAGATAATATAGTTGAATTCTAACAAAGGTTCCTATTCAATGGCTTAAGTTTTCGTCATGAAAAAATCTGTTGACAGTGCAAAGGCTCCGTAAACCTCGATTGCGGGACAGCGGGACCTTTGGTAGAATTCAATCGATAAAGAATCAGACTCCATTGCACAATAGTAAAAATTTCTCATATTGAGCACTTTCCAAAGTTTACCTAAGTAGCAACCAAACTAGCATTTTTAAATTATACCTCAGCAATTATTTATCAATTGACACTGGATGGGAATTAGGCTTTCTACAAAGCTGAATTCGCCTATTTCTATTCTGTATACGGGATCTTTATGGCTTAGTTTAAATGTTATATTTAAAATCTTTTTATACAATTCCGACACCATCCGCCGTACCATTGCATTTTTAGCTTGCTCAATTAAATAAAAAATCTGAATTTTTTCAGAATTTTTTAAAAAAATTTGTTTTAAAAAACTAAACAAATCGAAAACAAGTCCTAGCAGCTGAATTTATCAGAACAACAATCAACTTTTGACATTAGATCTATCCATCTAGCCATTTAAAAATTGATACCCTAAAATTTTTTTGATACTTTATTTTACATAAATTAGCATAAATGCAATACCTTGTGCCATGTTATCCATCATTGTTAATTTGGCTTTACTTTCCATGTAATAAAAATTACCAACTGTGTACTTCAGCGCACGAAAGGATTTTACCATTTTGAATCGCCAGTCTTCCAGGTGACCGTGTTCTGTAAGCTTACCTTTCCACTGATGTAGTAAATTTGACGAGTCGTTAAACAATTTAGACATGTAGAACCCCCCAGGAAGAACTATAAGTAGCATCACTCCCACGGACGATATGAATGCGATGAGCAATAGTACGTTCAAAATGGCTCCCAATACGACAATGGCGTAGATTCCTAAACAAAATGCTATCATGCCTGTCAGTTTGCCAACCAATATAAAAATTGGACCATAGACACAATTTTGTTGCCGCGTAAGAAGCTGCAGAACTCTGTATTCTGTTATACCAGTTTTCATCTCAAAATTCGGCATGTTTGTACCTGATAGCTTCAATTCTCGCCTAAATTACGCAAATTGTTCATGCATGAATCCATAAAATGTCAATTTGTATATTAGAAAACTTACGCAAGTTGTTTTAGCATGAACTGAATCAATTGAAATGACTCAACAATAATAATTCCTTCAACTACAAAGCAGTTACCCACTGCTACATAAGAAGCACCGACGACTAGATAATAGTGCAATCCTCCGATAACACTCCAGTTGAAAATGTCCAGTGTTAACCAAATACAAACACAATACATTAGTAGCGCAGCATATACAAATGCAAAAACAATAGTATAGTATATGACATCACTGGCCCGTCTTCCCTTTGCATGTTGAAGTTTATCTGATATTTTTAATGTTACCTTTAACTTGCTTTGCATTTAAAGTTGCTAATGGGTTCAATCTAAAACACATACCAAATTTTGCATCCTGAACCACCAAATAATTGCACAATGCTTCAAGTTCTGATGAATACATTTCCATGGTGAGGAGTAAAGCAATTGCCCAAATTGTTGCCAAGAACATGATACTGTTGATTAGAGCAATCGTAATATATGTTGACCATAATTGATACGCTTTAGAACCAAAATACAGAAGATTGACCCATTGAATGGACAACAAAATGCGAGCGAGTAGAGTGCGCTTAGCACATTTAAATGGTTTTAATACACCACTTTGTACCTTAAAGGGTACAATGCCAAATTTTGATGAGACGATTAGTACTAACTTAAATAAATATTGTTGACGATTTCTCGACGGCATTTCCAATTTTTGATAAGAAAAAGAAGTAAGAACTAGGAATTCATAAATAAAAGGAAAGGTTATTGTGTGTGTCTTAAACATTCAATTGAAAGATTACTTTGCGGACGGTTTCAACAGTGAACAGTGTAATTGTCGATTTCATTGTGTAATAGAAATAAATATGGCCTTCGCTTTTTTGTAATAAATGCCATACTTATTAAAGTAGCATTGGTCGCTGTACACGTTATTTGCAGTGTTAGGCGACGCAGAAAATAATTGTATAAATTTTTTATTTTAATGCCGCTTTTAGTAAATGAAACGTTTAAGACACGAGAAGCCATTTGTTGTTATTATATAGAATTAAGTAAGTTTTCTTGCATGGTATAATTCAGAAAAAATGATTAAACGGTAAAATACGATGAGAGCTTCGGGACTAGTCCTCTGACACTGTAAAATGAAAGTGTAAGGGACAATGTATGTATATGACAATGTAGTAACGTAAAAGAAGCAGAACACTATTTTTAATTAAATAAGACATTTAATTAGTTTATAAAGACTAAAGATATATTAAAAATATAGACTTATTTTTAGTTTAAAACCTGAGAAATTGGCCAAAGACATAATGTCTTAAAACAA
The DNA here is from genome assembly GCA_021029175.1 of Bilobella aurantiaca. Classification (NCBI taxonomy): domain Eukaryota; kingdom Metazoa; phylum Arthropoda; class Collembola; order Poduromorpha; family Neanuridae; genus Bilobella; species Bilobella aurantiaca. Next base: position 8,115 of record VYYI01001056.1, read on the forward strand.
TATAAAGCTGAATTTGGGTTCATTAACAAATCAAATCTAATTATTTCAGCCTATTAGTTTGAGCACGTTTCTCAAACTAGTAAAGTAGTATCCAATAGGATGACCTAGAAAGAACAATGGTTGAAGCCGTAATTAATCTTCTTTTAGCAGCATTTCAAATAAAAAGAAGCTCTAACATTTACAGTTGCATATTTATATTAGCCAATTTACCACCATTAACCAGTAGCAAACTTTTAAGCCAAGATCAACTTGTATATACAATATAATTTGACTTCATTTGCAACCATGTCTATCCTAAAAATCTGGCTTATTGTATTGGTCTATTGTACTATGTCTACCACCAGCAGGCGAGCTGTTCCTCTTAGTTGTAACAGAACGGCATTACTCGAAGAGGTAAAAAGTATATATTTAATACATTATAAATTATTTATATTGGAAACATTAAACAACTTTACTGGGTGTTCTAGTGTAAGGTGGTGCGCTGCATATCTCCTAGAAACGAAACTTGTTCTTACGCTGGATACGTTGTAAGTTGCCTTCGACATTAGTAGTAGTATACATGAAATGAGTTTATCTAAATAAATTCTTTGTAGGATGATTATTGCCGTGAGTTTTAGATTGAAACAAAGACTTGTAAGAGAAATAATAGCTGAAAACATCACTTAAATGACTATTACTAGATTGCTGCAAAAAATGTTTTTATCCTCCGCCAATTTCAGTAAGCAAAGAGTGTTCCAGGAGAAAGGTAAATGTTAAATCCAACTTCAACTTTTTAGATGTTTCAATTATTTACAATTCTTTAAGAAAAAAAGACGTGTCTTCTGCAATAAGGAACTCAAAACGGCATGCACATATGATGAGTATATTGTAAGCCATTAACTTTGCTTTTAAACTTTGTACAACTTATTAAATCCTCACTTTACAGGAGGAAATCTGTGTTAAGTGAAATGCAATTTTGCGTACACTTTGCAACTTGTGTACATGGATTCTAATATTGAGTGCATAAATTCTAGTTCGCTGTAAGAAATGCCCAAAGGAACTAGTATAACATGTCCTAACATGAGTTTTGTTGTACTGCAAAACAGTTCATCGACGCTTGCACATAAAAACTAATGAATGTCATTATACCATGTAATTTCTTGCACAATAAATCCTAATAAAACGTACAAAAAATACCCTGTTAAATTTTTTTAGCATAAACTTAAAAAAATAAAGACAACACAAAGCATGAAACCATAAATTTCCGTTTATTCATTAATAATTATTGTCAATAAGTCGTTTGCTGGACATTTGGCATAACCCATGATCAACATAAGTGACAAGTTTTGTATCTCTACGCTGAGTTTTAGAGAATTAATATGAAAAGTTATTTAGATTTGTTTTTAATATAAGGGAATTGAAGGCGGTTAAGTTGAATCGGAAAGTTATTATAGTTATTATAATCTGTTGTTTTAATTGTAAAAAACCCACAAATAAGTATTCCTTTGCCAAGGGTATTTTCCCAAAAACTTGGTCTACATGCATTATTTGATCATTGTCATTGCACAAAGCCCCTGAAAAGTGAAGCTAGTTACAAGTAATTTCATAATTTTAAGACAATCACTCTATTGTTTCGGCTCACAGAAAAGCATCTATCCTAGTTAAAATTGAAGGTTAACCTTGTTGGGATATGTTTCTGTTTCGAGTATACCGTACTTCTTCTGCTCAACTCAAACACAAATTCATAAAATGTATTGGAAAGCACTAATTGGTATTTACATACTTTCATACTTGGCAAATTTAACCGCCAAATCATTTACTAGTTTAAGCGATTGCAACAGAGCGGAACTTTCAGAACAGGTTTGAAAAAATATAGCTTAAAATTATTTATCAAGCTTAGACTTATAATCTGAGGACAATTCTACAGTGCAAAAGGGTTCGATGCATCGCTCCAATGAATGAAACTTGCAGCTACAACGGGTACATGGTATGTCAAAACACATGAATGCATTTCATATAGAAACATTTAACAATGAACAAAATTAAAGCTCAAATTTAATAACGTGTCATATTAATAAATTTAAAATTATTATTACAGGAGGACTACTGCCGTATGCTTCTTTTTACTAAGAGCACAAAAAATTCTTATAATGGTTAACATAGCTTCAGTTGTAGGGTGCTGCAAGAAATGTATTTACCCGCCGCCAGCATCTTTGCGAGGAGAGTGCTCGAAGAGAAGCGTAAAAATATTCATATAATGAACTGTTGGTTAATTTTCTGCTATAATTTTGCAAACAATTTTGTTTATAGAAACGCTGCACAATGTATATGAGATCTTCTTGCACTTTCGACCAGTATATTGTGAGTAGCATTTATTTATCATAGCTTGGATTTTTTTAATATCTATCACCGTAAACGTTTTTTTTTCAGGAGGATATTTGCGGTAAGTTTTCTATTGATTAATTCAATTATAATAAATTTAGGTATGAAAGTATTTTTGAATTTCAGTACCCTGTCAAAAATGCCCAAACTATCTCAATTAATACTACTAAAATCACAATATCATTGTAAGGAGATAATGATTTTGAAGCAATTGTCTTGTTACACTTATACGTATATTATACGTGGTGTACGCACATTCCTTTCGATGTCTAATGACTAATGAGCAACGCAAGGTCAACGGTATATTTATTTATCAAGCTCATAGTTTATCTTAGGACATCCAGATATATTCGGCTCCGTTTATACTGAAACGAGATACGATGCAGTATAAAATTTGATGTCACACCTTGGAAAAGCATTAGTTTATTCCCCGTTGTACATTTTATAAAACGTTTTATTGCCTAAAAAGCGAGCGTATATGCGTTCTAGCTGTGCATTTAGCAAAGAGATATCTACAAATTATCATTATGGCCTAAGAACACTACGGTGGTCGGGCTGCATTATTCTACACATTGTCCATAGCGGCAAATCGAGCTCCGGCGTTGTCGCAGACGTGGATTGGTGGGCGTCGTAACTGCATACGACGTCTCCGTTTTCGTCGCTTCCGATGACTCCAAGCGCAAAGCGACAGAAGACAAAATGTACTACACGCTCCGCCCAGGCCAATTACCAGAAGTAAATTGATTTCTGATTCTAGTCCGCCTAAATTTTTCAAATAAAAAAAATGTTTTACGCAGGACAAATAAAATTATATACAATTAATTGAATTTAAACATCAAAACTGTACAGATGGCCGCTTATACTCTATAAAATTATACACAAATGTTACACAAAGTTGATTATTTGCAAGATGTAATAGGATACTGAGAAAATACTGCTAATCAACTCAGTTTTATTTATGCACATATATGGCATTGTTTTTAACTGTTTTTTGACAACGACGGGTAATATTTATAGTACAAAAATGGGGCACAACTATGATAAATAAATTATGGATTCATAGAAATTTCTTACACGTGTCTTCGTCGGCCGAGTCAGGGCTTCCGTTTAAAATGCCACAGTTGTTTATGCCGTTGCAGCGAAGATCATCGTGGATGCAGAAGGGATTTTTTTCACACTTGGAATACGATGGGGGACATGAAGAGGCTAGTGAATATCGATCTTGCACTTCCGTCCAAATTGCGTAGAAACCTTCGTTACCAACAGCTTTGTCAGCCGTTATAAAGCTACAAAAATAACCTCATATATTATTAAATTTGTTATACATGGAAAATATATTTATCATGTACACTACGAAGTATATCTTTTTTATTGCTAAACTGTGTTGGCTGTTAGAAATTAAAATGACGATATTTGTTAAAAGCTGCTAACTGTAAACAATTATTTGTAATTATTTCTTTGGCTTATGAAGAATTTTTTTTAAATGCAGAAAGCTTTTTTTTAGCATGATTTAAAAAAAAAGAAACTTACGTGACTCTCATGAGATTTCTAAGTGAAACAAATTGCGTATGAGCGGGTATTAAGCTTTCACCACAAAGTTCTACGGGTAGGCCATCGGGGTCTTCCCAGATTCGCACTGCGGCTGATGGACAACCACGAACTGCGCGTTTAATTGGATTAAGATTAAACGCAATATATTATTATAATGAATAAATATTTGTAATAGTATAGATATATATTATCCAGAAATGAAGGGGATAGAATCTTCAATATTTTGATATACGAAAAAACAACAACAAGAAGCTATACTTTCGAGGCGCTGAAACAAAGCATTCGTGAAGTTTTGTAATGTAATTAGCTTAATTTGGTTCTAACTAATACAAATAAGATTTTCTATAATTTAAAGTTACCTCCAGGGTCTCCTTCAATGGAGAATTTGCTAAAGTGAAGTAACACCCTGTGTCCAGGCTTAGCTGCCAAAAACCAGTTGCAGCGGTTGCTTCCTTCTCTGTTTCGTGGACCTTCATATTTATTGGGCCACCCAGGAGACGTCAATACTCCAGTCAGTTTTTGCGAAAAATTCATGCCGCATTCTGTACATTCAGACGATCATCATTAAGAACATTCCACCCAAATTTTAGTATTCTTAGTAATCATGTACAACTAATACATGCTTTAATAAAATGCAACTCGAAATCATATTCTTGTAAGCGCCCATCTTTATAAATTAAGTCCCAATAAATTATAACTTAAAAAATGTCATGTTAGACAAATATATATAAATTATTATTTTAACTGCAGTTGAATCCAATCAAAAGAAAAAATATTGATTGTATAAAATTTTTATTGAAACACTTTCTTACCGCCAAAGATGGAGGTTGCGGTGAAGAAGATATACCTTGCCTTAAATCCACTGTATACACCCTATATGCGTAAAAATAGCTTTAGAAATTGTGAAAGAAAGTCTTCTGTAAGTGTATAGGCAACTTTTCATTTGACAACTTCATCTTGTAATATTTACTTAACCTCGTGATCAGTATGAAGGAGCACTTTGACGGCCTCTGCTTCTTCGTGTGATTCTATTGGCCCAGGAGCCGTGACATTACAGTAGCGACCAACCAGTCTGTCTGGCCGGCCCTTGAATACATTGTAAATTTCAACCCAGTCTTGGGTACAAACTTCAGGGCCATACGCCCCGCTATTTAAAAATTTACAATTGTAGACCTATGATACTATTTGGTTTCAAACCCTTATTGAGAGTATTTTGTACCCAGTAAAATTAGGACTGTCCATTCGAACTTTAAAGTGGTCAAAGACAATACGGACTTGCTCCGTAGGTTCGGCATGGAAGACGTAGACACAGTTAAGATCAGAAGGGTAATTAGAAGGAAATCTTGGCGAATTAAATTCGCCTCGTTTTGCAGAAGTTGATGAATAGGAGAATTGACATGTTCCATCAGGGGCCGGTGTGCCTGGCACCCTATATTCTGTAATAATAAAAAACATTTGCGAATATACATGAAACGCATAATATGCATAACATACTGGTAAGTTGTAATTTGTAACAAGGCTGTATACCGAATATTAAAAAAATCTTCGGTATAATATTCTTTACTGCAATGCATGAATTGTGTAAAACTATCTTGTGTTAAGCTGCCACATAATAGTAAAATTGAAATCAACAAGTGGTTCATTCTAGGGGTTCCTCTTGTCAAGAGACAAGCCATCTCACGCCTTATTAGTATTATATTTGCATGCATTCTATAGTTTAGCATGGTATCTGCATAGCACTAAAAGTTTCTGTACAAAGCTTCTGATGTCACCACAGTCACAAGAAATATAAGTTTGAACAGAAAAATCTTCCGCAAAATTGGTAATATCGAGATAAAATTCATAATTTTTTTAATCCTTTTGACGCATGGAGAGTAAGGCGAATTCAGGACAGATTTTCAAATCACAGCGCACAAAAACTCCGATTAAAAGACTACATACCTGTTTCAAACGAATATTTGGCCCTAAATCCAGATCCTTGTGTCTCGCCACTGCCAAAAATCAGAACAACGCGCGGTCCGTCCGACGCAACTTCATACGGCAATTCCTTACCGCAAAATTCAAAGTCATGCTTGTCATACTGCTGCGACAACTCTTGACCCTTAATGTAAATTTTCAAATAGCCGTCTCCACATCTAATTAATGAAACAGGAAAACAAGAGGACAAGGATGATCACTTAATTATTTCACATTGCATGATCCATGAGTTTACTTTTAATTACTTATTTTGTTGCTTTTCCGTCGCATGTGAAGATGAGGTCTGCTCTTCTTCACTGTGTGTCGTTGATGGAACGTCAAACTTGTCAAAAGAAATTCTCACTCGCTCCAAATTTTGAGGGTCTTGCACGCCATAGATGAAGTAGCGGCAGTAAATTTTTGGAACATACGGAAACGGATAGTTTGGAGAGTAGACAAAGCCAGTGCTATATTAAAAAATTATGAAACATTTTTACCATAGTTAATTTTACATAAATTACCTATTAGCCGAAGTTCCTTTCCCTTGGCTCAAAATCCGTTGGTCACATTCTGTTCCGCGGATGTGCTCACCAGCATTCTTTGTAATAAAATCTGAATGCCCCAGTTCAAGAGTTTAGCTTACGCCTAGTAGGTATAAGATATATTTAAGTTACCTAATTTTACAAAACTTTCGGAGAATTCCCAGACAGCAAAGAATCCTCTATTTTGTGTTTCAAGTGTCCTTTCATTTGTAGTAAAATTGAGTAGAAGGAGGTGTTGAGATGAGTAGACCACTAAATTTCTACAAGAAATGTGAACTCGTATTACGTTGTTAAATTTCTTTGTGAATGACTTTCAAAATGAACAATTCACTTTGTTTTAAGTTTTCTAACCTATACTGCCCGCAGTATGTACCAATAATGGGTGCATTGTCATCCATTCCATCGTAAACCTTGACATCATCAAATGGACAACTACAAATATTCAAATAAAGCAAGCAATTAAAGTGGTGCTATGAACTACACGTTTTGAAATTTTGAAATTAGTAGTATTACTGTGCACCACCAGCGAAGACATCGAAGTCTCTAAATTCGATTCTGATGCGCTGCCCAGGAGTCCCAATGAATTTGTATGAGCAAGATAGGTCTTTTGGATAAACGCCTGGATACGTAGGAGACAGTAATTCACCACTTCGTTTGGAAGTACCAAGTATTGAAAAACTACAAATTGTTCTTGGAACTGGGGTTCCCATGACGTATCGATCTGCAAAAATATTGTGTACGTGTTCTTTCATATGGTTTATTAATAACAAATTCTGGCATTTTTCTACTAGAAATTTACGTGTGGGTTTTGTTATTGCTATTTTTTTTTACTATTCACGCAACAAATAATTGCACTTAATTGCTGAATTAATTAGTATTACCCTCTTTGATAAAAGTGTAAGATCCTTGGAATCGAACGCTCTCCCCTTCCTCTGCCGTTCCGTTTTTGTCAGAGTAGAACCCAATGGCAATTCCGCCATAGAGAGAAATTCGCGTGCGCGGCGGAATTTGACCGCAATATCTACCCGCAAAGGGTGTTGAAATCAACTCACTTACATCACTCCCATCAACTTCCGTGTACATGTCAACCCATTCATGCGCACATCTGTAAGTGGAATATTAGCACATATTCTACCATAGGTTAAACTTATTTCAAAAGTTTTTGTTTTCATGTTACTCACTCTGGAGGAATTCCGCGTACATTGAAGGACGAGAATGAAATTTGAACTCTTTCGCCTGGCCGAGGCACAAAAGTGTACACGCATTGTACGGAAGCAGTTTCAACTTTGGGTGATTCAAATGTACCGTTTATTACGCCTCCAGTCGAAGTAAATACTCGGTCACATTCTACAAATCACACAATACATTCAAATGAGAATAAATTAAAAAAAGGTAATAGTATTTAGCCTTTGACATAGAATTTGCCACAAGAAGACCTGCATTGCTTTTAACAAAAATGTAGACAAACGATGATTTAAGACAAAAGAATTTGGCTTTTTGCATAATTGTGAAATTTGTAAACTGAATTGATCTTCACTAATGTTTATAGCTAGTAACACTAAAATGCTTAATCTAAAGAATAAGATTGTTAATGAGCTCCAACTTATAGGATACAAACATTACGTATTTTTATAACTTTCGTAAATGCATATTTAATTCTAAAAAGAATTATATTATTAAAATTTTATTTTACAATTTACCCAAATCGAAACATAAATAATTCGTCCACTTTCACAATCTGTTTAGTATTGCAAGCCGTTAAAGCAACAGCTAAAAAGATGCGAGCATAATCTTATAAAATATATCTTTTAATATACAAATTAATAGTCAAGTTAATTTTAATTTCAATTTTATGCACATTACTTTTTTCAGAGTTGTAGTGATTTGCTTTTGAATAAAATTAGCTAAATTTACCCTTGAGCTCGTCCGCTTCATCCTGCGACACGGAATTGGAGAGTATGGCTGACCTTCGACCTTTTGCTAAGGCTAATCGTAGGGGAATAATCGCGGAGGAGTTCAATGTCACATCTAGAATAAAATTCCAAATTCAAATAAAATATTTAACATAACTAATTTAAATTAATAGATTGTGATATTTACCTCCCAACCCCCATTGTTCTGGAATTTCGTTTCCATTTCCCGAGAGCAAAAGGCAAGTGAAAGAGACACAAGTGCTCCAAAAGCTGTGGACCATCTTTCCATAGTCAATCAAACTGGTCCATTGTCAGCCTCTCAAACAAAACTGTCAGTTTCATAAGTAGAGAGTTTTTGAAATTTTGAGTTGTTCCACCTGGACTCACACTCACAAAAGTGCCAAGGAAAATAGGAGGCAAAGTAAATGTAGGTAGTAGTAAGTAGTCTGCTGAATAAATCCCTACGTTTAGTTACCGAATGTTTGAAAAAACCGAATTGGAATAAAGAAGATCCGAATTCGGAGGTTTACTTTGATTCATTAGAGGCGGAAGGGGCCTTGCTAAAGAGAAAAGTGCTTCTGAGTTCCTTGACACGAGAGTGATCTTCTTGCGTCGGAATCATCCGAGAAGATCGATACTTTCTCTGCTTTCACTTTGACGTGGAAGGGTTGTATACAGTGAGTAGAAAAAGTTTTATGTACCAACGGCTTTCTCCCCGAGTAAAAAATATGTAGGGTCAGAAAGTTATCACACACCTTGTATTTCTTCGTGTGAAAATTTGGGTCTACAAAATCCGACTCTCTCTGCCACAGTTTGAGTTCTGAAAAGAAAACACAAACGGCCCACTTCACAAGAAAGACACAAAAATAAATTGCTCCTTATTTGTATGTTAGCAACTCATAATTCTAATGCGTCAAATTTTTATTAATGAATACGGCGGTTAGTTTTTTTTTGAAGTACATACACTTTTTCACGCAGTTTTTTTTAAATTACTTCCTTAGTTACAAATTTTAGATTGAAGCAACTATATTGGTATCAGGCAGATAATATTCGTTCAATTATTGAATCAATCATAATTTATTTGAGAAATAGTAAAACATTAATTAAGTACGTTTATTACTTTAATTAAACCGGTGGTCAAGTTATAAATAATTATATTAATATGGTAATACAACTTTTGTCGGTCTCCTTGGACTTGTTTTGTTACGCTTGCTTAATCTTAAATCCAAATTTTAATTGCAAGGTCGCTCTGCTTTCATTTTAGAATAAATTAAGATAAAGAGAAAGTACCCTTCTCTAGCTTTGTAGCGCAAGAGATGTCACCATAGTTTACTGATACGTTAGTGCCAAGCGTTCTACTTAATGCAAATAAGAAGGCAATATTTGATATCTAATACCTAAAAAGTGGCAGTGTATCTTATACGCAAGTGAGCCTCACATATAGTTTGCTTAAAATAGCTTTAAATAATTTAAATTATTATTAAATAAATTTAAATTCTGCTTTAATAGAATTAGGACGATACTTATAGGCTTCTTTAAGATAAAAAAAAAAACTGACGCCGTTATATACTAAATATTACTGGCAATATTTTTTAAACAATCTTATTTGCTCACAACATTGCGTTCAATTTCAGAATATATAGTGAGACTATTTACAATTTATTAAAACACTACACACTTAAAACTAACCTATCAAGCGGAAAGTTTTGAAAAATATATTTTTTGAAGTGAATAGTATTAGCATTGTTTCGCACATCTCAAGGATATACAAACAGGGGACTTTATGTTTTGAACCAGTTTTCTAACTGTAGAATTTTTACTATTCTTGACTTTATAGCTACCGATTTCGGACAATTTTTTGAACCATTCGGGCTCCAATGGAAGTTGCCAACGTTCCATCGCACTCGGAAAATCTAACAAAGTATATTTTACGAAAGTAAACAAAAGTTGTGTTTAATATTGAAAAAAAAATTAGGGCATTGTGATAAATAGATTTACTCCAGCAAAACACCTTAGCAAATTCATGTTCTGCAGTTTTGCATTGTTTGTATTCTATGACGAAAATTTGTTTCTAGTGGAGATTAAATGGTTTTGGCACCACACATTTTAAGCACCTGGTAACCTGAGTATAAATATTAAATATTCAATGTCGGAAAATCAAGCAGTCGTGTCTCGTGGTTATTATCTCATTTTCATAGAAGTAAGAAACCAGAAAGAACCCTTAAAAATGCATTATTTTGAGTTTGGAGCAAACAGCATAGTAAATTTTGCTGCAGTTCTGCCGATCATCATGTGAACATTGGCAGACATTGCAGAGACCGGAGGCAGAATAGAGTACGACACTTGTGTAGGCAGTAACCAGACTATAGTTTACTACTGTAACCATTTCAAAGTATGTTTGAACTCCATTTGAAATCAAAGTGTTCATCAATTAAACAAAAATGGAAACGCTTGTCTCACCAACAAAATCGGAAAGGTTGTGGGAAAGAAGGGTGGACCGGGATTCGATCCCGAGCAAAGCAAAAGGTAAGGTTGCTTTTGTTACCACGAGGCCACGGTGCCTCTTACACCAAGGGAGGCTCAACCAACACGCTATTGCTTTGCTATCCCACGCATGTTAACAAACAACCCTAGTAGCTGTGCACATGATGCTATTCTTGGGAAATTGTACCACAGAATACTGTCGTGAATACATGCATCACATTTTTTTTATGACGTAATACCCCTAGCCATGGGTTTATTAAGTAGTGTCAACTACTTTATGTTTTCGTTCTCTCTGTCCGTCCGTCCGAGTAGCCCGTGTATCTCAGGAACTACGCAACATATCTCAAATCTGTTTTCGGATATAAATTTCTTGAATTCCGGCGCAAGGTCAAGGGATATCATTCTATGACAACATGAAAAATGACCCTTAAAAAAGTTGTTCCTCTTATGAAGGGGAGCAATACTAGTATTGGACACTTTTCTCTGTGACCCCCAATGACCTCCAAAATGACCCCTTGACCTCAAAATGAACTTTCAAGGTCAAACTCTAGTTTGGCATAAAGCAAAAAGTTATGATGGTTTTAATGACCTTCAAGCTTTTCTTGAACCGGAAATGAATGTTTGACCTCGAAATGACAACATTAGAAAATTTCGAAAAAGTATCTAAATAAATTTATTTCATTATTCTAAAATTGATTATAATTCTTCTCCTCTTCCGATTGACAATACTTGGTTGTACCGTTTTACCACGGTTTATTTTAATTATACTCTTTCCAAACTGATCCAGAATTGCAGAGCACGATTCTCGGGAATGTCACCTACCCTTTAACCCATGACCCAGCAATGACCCCATATTAATTAGCCTAGGGAATATTACTAATTAGCTTATGCAATATTACTAATTAGCACAGGCAGATTGATAATTAGGCCTGTCACAGAGGCACTATCACCACTTATGCAAATTAGCATTACTGCTCGTTTTACCACTCTTAATTGAGGCGAGGATTAATTCTCGCGGCGAGCCGTTCATGATATGCGGCGAGCCGTTTCCAATTAACGGATCAGGTATAAATACTCCGGGCATTTCAGTTCACAATCATCTTAGATTTCACTAGCTTAAGAAGCACTACCTAACAATAAAGGAAAGTACTCACGAGCCTTGGCCGACCTTTATTGACCATGGACCAGGGGGCGGGGAAGACCTGTATTTGACAGGAATTTTGAACTTAAACGTCGAGGTAAAAGTTCCTAACTTGTGGCGGTGTAATAGCGCGAACATTGGGACGTACGTTCAAACTATATATTGAGCCCATTGATTACCAGAATTGGATTGCCATTATTTATAGCTTTTATATTGGTATCTGTACCAGTACTAGAGTGTTGGAGAGACTTGTATTATGGAAGAGGTGAATAAAGGAAAAAAGCAAATGTAGTATAAATGTGTGTATCTATATATGAATCTAATATAAGCTTAATTTACCAATGGCATGCATGTAAACTCTCAATAAAAGTTGGCGGTATTTTCCTATTGGTTTAGAGCGTCTCTTTCTCTCTTCATTAGCAAGGCTAAGGGGGCTTAAATCCCATAATCATTCACAAACAAAAACCTTTGCCTCTGAGTTTGTGTATGCCTTTATTTCCGAGATTTGGCATATACAGACAAAGGATATGAAAACTATCTAATAGGTTTCACAATAGCCTTGAGGTAATCCTAAAGACTCCCCAAAATTGCATAGAGTCACCTCCGGGTATTAATCGAAAGCGACGGCCATACCTCAAGTCAGGTTGGTTGTGCTCGGCCTATGTAATTTAGGCCGGTGAAACGGAGGAATGTTACGGATAGTGTGTTGCGCCTGTTTGTTAATTTTTTTTCTTTATTCTTTGACGTTTGCCTCTGGCATGGTCAATGTTGTGTGTGCTAGTGAGTGGAGGAGGGTGGTTTCGGCCTGTGAGTTGACGAGGACGTTCCGAGGTCTGAAGCTAATGGATTTTCTGCTGGACAGTGAACGTGGGGTTGACCACAGAGGAGTTTCTTGCATAGGCAGAGACACCACCGAACGCATACCCACCCATGTTCAGCCTCCACAACCGCAACTTTCCAGGCCTCCACTCACCACTACCACACCACCACTTTTTTACTGTGCTGACTGTGCTGGTGCCGGGATTCGATACTCGGCACCTACCCAAGTTAGGACAAGGGTCCTAACCCCCCAGACTACGGGCCTTGGGCGCCTGTTTGTTAATAACATCAATACATGTAGGAAAGTGGGATCCTTCCCTACATGTTGACCATCTGCTTTGCCGGAATGTCCTATAACGCTCTTTTATCTAAAATTCTGCACAAAACTAGGTTCAAACGAAGGTATAATAAGTTCCTTTATTACCTTCCGTCAAAAGATAGGAGTGTTCGTGCAGTCTTATAACAAAGAGTATAAGTAAAATTACCAACGCAATTGTAACATAAGAAATGCAACTCCCGTATTTAAAATTAACTCAAAGAACACAATATTAATTAGCTATATTTTTTAGAAGAATTAGCTCTAGAAAATAGTATCGTTTTGCTTAACAGAGCGTTTCTAATTTGGCAATTCATAAAATTGCTTTACCAGCTAACAAAACAAAACTATTTTACTAGAAAAACCACACCATGTTTGTTGTGAAACAGCAAAATTTTCCTTTTAAAATAAACGGAACAATGAAATTTCTTGAATTTCGCCAAGCTTAAGTTACAAGGAACACTGCTTCGGTAGTGTGAAATGAACCAAAATTAACTTTTCTACAACTTTGTGAAGTTTTCACAATTAGTTAAACCTAACAATTAGGTAATTGTAATTAATTAAGTTTTCAGACTCGTTTCCTATCCGCACCACTTAACACCCCGGTTTTCTGAGAGACAAAACGTTAACCACAACCCCGACTCGGCCATTTTGTTGTATTTGTAATAGGGTATGGGTATACGTCATTTGGTGTTAATCCACTTGGTGATAAGCTAATCCACTTGGTGATAAGCCACTCGTTTAAAGACGCCACTTTTTGTTACAAAACTTGGCGATAGACAACTTACGCCACAAAGTAATAGTTATTGCTTTTGGGCTATGATAGTTGTGTCTAATGCTTCTAAATAACTATTTCCCAAACCCGTAAATTTAAGCACAGGCGACACTTCAAGAGTCGACCATGTTGTGTTCAATTGTAGACTTTTAGGCCTTTGAACATATGCTGAAATTATACGTCGTCCAAATAGTTTAAAAAAAATGCATAATTAGTTATTTCAGATCAATCATTATTAAATTATCACTATTAAAGTGCATATATTCATTCATCATTTTTTTAGTACTCCAGAGCTAAAATTACGCTTACATTAAGACTTAAAACAACTTTCAACTTGATTAGTTATGCTTACCACTTAACAAAAATTAGTGTTTAAAATTTTGGTTTAACAATAGATACCATCGCAACAAAGGAGAGTACCCTTTTTCAAATTTTTAAGCGAGTTTTCAATTAAACTGTGAGATGTTTATTTTGAAGGCACTTGGAATCAGGGTTTCCGGTTTTTTTGGTTTTTATTAAATAAACCAAAAAAACCGGGTTTTTGGTTTAAACCACGGTTTATTTGGTTTTTTTGGTTTAAACCAAAGTGTCAATTAGACCATATAAAAGTCATCAGTGTGTCGTTTACCCAAAGGTGTTTACTGTG
>VYYI01001057.1:0-22603 GCA_021029175.1 Bilobella aurantiaca
TTTTAGCTCCTATTACATGGAATCGAGCAAGTTGGGTTTTAGGGAAAGAGAAGACGTTGCTCTGAAGTGTATTATATCGAAGCGAAGGTACCTTCCTATGTCGCAATTGCCATTACATCTGTTTTTCCCATGATCTCTGACAGTCTCTCGCTCAGTAAGTTTAAATAGGAATTTGGAAACGGAAGCGAAGGGATGCTAGTGGCCGGGTCTGGTAAAACATTCATTAAAAGGAAGGTCTTGAAGACTTTAGGAAGCCGGGAGCGGAAATATATTTCTTTGGAAAGTTGTAAGGAAAAGCGACGGTGCCGGAAGGCGTAATAAGTGGAAGGCAGAGGGAAAGAAGGGCCAAAGAAAAATGTCTGAGGAAGACAAAGGGCGACGGTGGTGACACAATGGAAGGCGGGAACTTGAAAGGAAATCCTTAGATGCTGGACCGCCGTGCTGATGAAAATTGATTTGAAAGTGTAAGAAACTCTTTGAACGGCAGATTGGAAACGTTTCCGGACTCTAACAACCTAAGTTCTTATGGAACAGGAAATTAGACTTGACATCGGAGTGTGTAGGCCAGGCGGGCGCTGAGGTTCGTATCTTAACAGGTTTTCAAAGAAAGATTTTCGAAGCGAGACGGCATACCGACCCATTATATTATGTCTTATTATTATTGAACATGAACCCTCGGCGACTGCGAAGCCCTGGATTTTATAAAGTAACACAGTTAACGTTTTTGCGACACATTTTTAGAATTTTAAAAAATCTGATCTCGCGTGAGGGATGGACTAAATAAGTGATAAATATAATATAGTACACCATTTCAACATTTTGATAAATTCCTTTTTGTCAGGAACCGAATGCTGTATGATCAAAATAGATGTGGAGTCAATTAACAGTGATTTTTAATTAATTTGGATTTTTACTATTGTGTAATTTAATGCGTGTAGTAGTACCTCCTACGCTTTTCAATAATTGATAAGTTAGCCTAGTTTGTCCTTTTTTTAAGAATAAATAGAATTGTATTAATTAAAAGAAAGTATTGTTGTGTAGGATTCGCAAGGTTTTAGTAGTCGTAAAATTTTTTCTCCTTTTCTTCTTCGTTTTCTTTTTACTGATTCTGAGATTAATTCTTGTGGGAACCTCACTGCTTGAAAATTCCAAGCTGAAATCATCCATCATTTCACGAATTTCTTCTGTTCAAGGATTCCGCTTTGTTCCTTTTGTATTTGTTCTAAATAATAATAGCTTTGGTTTTCTCCATTGAATGGAGCATGAAGGTCTAGCTATCGGGATACCTCCTATTAGCATCCACTCCACTCTGTTTATAAATTAAATTCCTCCTTCCTCGAAAAAAAAAATCTGAAGCAGAATGGGCATGGCGGCATTCTCCTCGCTTTTTATAAAGTTTGTAATTTGCATTATAAAAAGGTTGTACTCCACTTTCCCCCTCGCCTTTCCCTTTGTAGTGGAAGAAATCCCTCGGTCTTACCATTGTACCTTCCGTATGACACGAAGGCATTGCAAAACCTTCAAATGGGGAAGTATTGATTTTAGTTTCCTGGAAACGGAATCGAATATTCTCTGATCGAATAATTTGACATCTCTTTTTTGTTAACTGAATAGTTTGGTTCTGTTAACGTAAGGCATTTTCTCAGCCATTAGGATAGCAATTTGAAGAGGCAATTATACTAGCTATTGGAAAATGTGGTTGAGCCTGAGAATCCAATCAATTTTGGTAGTGCGGGTCGTAATTTTAATCGATGAACTGAAGTCCACCCAATGCACGCACCATCCTTGCTACAAAAACACGGCTTTTATTATGTAGAATTAAGATTCAGAACGTTAGGTCCGTATAGAAATAAAATCATGGAGAAAATGCTTTCAAAGTTTCCTCTATCTGAATCCTTATTTATATTAACGAAATCTTCAGGTAGCCCAAAACCTTTTGACATAAGAGGTAAAATACGGATTCCTTGGAGGACTCATTATTTTGAGATTCCAGACTGGTTTCTTTCTTTTAAAAGAATTGAATCTTTTTGTGTAACCAATTCCCCAATTCCCGAAGGAACGAACCAGATAAGTGAAACTGCCGGTTTTTGAATTTATGGAGACACTGGAGCTCTGGGAAATCGCTGTACACTGGCTAACGCCCAAGTTTCCCAATTTCTATGCCTATATCGTCGTACAGGGTGATGCTGTGGTTGGCTTAATAGTACTCCTTGTGCTTTCTCTCTCGGACAACAGATTGCATTTATACAGAAACAGAATATCACGTCTAAAATTATTCTTATTACTCTATAGTTTAAGCCCTACTTTTCTATTTTCCCGCGTTCTCATTGTACTATTTGCATTGTGCTAATCGCACGCTCCTTGAAGACTCTGTGTCTGTATTCACGAGAAGCTATTCTTCCTAGTGATAATGCATTGATTCGCAACATCAACTTGCAAATCGCAAGTAATAGAGAGGCCGCTTTACGCTCGTTGAATGTTTTTGTAATAAATACTGAAAAAAGACAAATTGCAGCATTTGGCTAAATCGATTTATACCATCGCAACTTCGCGTGATGTTATTCATATTATAAAATATATATATAACGTGCAAGGTTTGTGTATGGAGGTTCGGACATTTTAAAGGAAATACTGATGGAGATAGGTCGACTGAAAGCTGAATTTCCACGAAACCGGGTAACCAGGACTCCGCCCACCTGAGATAAAAGGTCTTTTCTTTCGACGTGCCCAGCCGCCTTTTGCTCTAAGATGAAACAGAATGCGCTGGAAATGTTGGAGTGTTAATATAAAATTCCAAAAGAAGTCTAATGTTCGATCATTAAAGTTAAAGACTTCTCCCTGCCTCTATCACTCGCTCCAGATCTTCCGAACAAAATGCGGTAGCTTTTTGTTTGGACTTTTATTTACAAAGGTCTGGAATGATTCAGAAACGGAGTAAGGAAACGGCGTAGAAGGAAATTTATCACGATCAAGATCAAGCTGTGGCTCAATTAAGGAATTGTAAAGCCAAACCAGTGGCAGAGCAGAAGACGCTGCGATGATTTTTAAATCTGAGCTAATGTATAAATGTCACGCAGACAGAGCACCAATCCCATGATACTTTTATAATGGAATGATTCCATCCGATATTTCACGTAGAATGTAATTCGGCCCTAATTGGAAGCCATAGCTTTCGCGTTACAAGTATCGGGATTCTCGTACTCGTGTATGTCGTGACCAAACTACACAACGCTCTCGTACTACTTTACCAATTCAATTTTGAAGTAACTTGAAATTCCAATTAAAGAACAAGGGAGAACACTTCACGACGTCATGCGGCTGCTCGTCCTAAGTAATAGTTCAAAGAAACAGTTTCGCAGAACGCAGACGTTGTGGCAGATATCGCAGACTAGCTTAGCTATTGCATTTTTTAGATTAGTTTTTTTGCGAAACTCAGAAGTTTTGCTAATATTAAGTTTACAATAAAAAAAAAGAAGTATAAAATACATATACATACATATTTGATAATATGTAGGTTATTTTTTGTGCCACTTTGTTCTCTTAATTCCTGTTTTTATTTTATGCAGGAGGCTGACTAGTTGGTTTCGATTGATTTTGTTATTCAATTGACGATTTGATAGTTTTGATTGACATGCTCCGTAATAAATTGATTTTTGTTATTCCCGTTAGCTTTCTCCTAATCGTTAGCTATTGACTTGATGATAGTAAAATATTTGCATGGGAAAGCGGTCAGGTGCTTAGAGTCAATTAGGGGAAATGAAGAGTTGCGGTGAAAGTCTCTGGATGCTTTCATTAGAAGCGGGTTGGTTCCGAGTGGTTAGGGTTTCTAGTGGGAATTCAAATATGTATGGAAAATATGGTGATGAGGAGGGTTTGGAAGTTTGGCAAAGGAGGCTTAATTTTAGCAAACTGGCTCATAAAAGTGGCGGAGACTGGAGTAGCATATGGCTCACCCAAACCCATTTAGTCTAATTCATTGCCCCTCCAAATTTCGTAGAGAGCGAGAAAGTCGTGGTGACAAGCTGTGGGAACGACTTCCTGAAAATCCAGAACTTGATTCTTGCATAATCGTTGATATTAAGGGGATCTTGAAAGAAAGTTCAAGATTGCCGGAAAGAGTGAAAGCGCTTGGGTTCAATGGCGATGGATTTAGATTTTGGTATGTTCAATCAAATGTGCTTCTAATAAAACTCCGGAATAGGAACATTTTCCCAAAACTGTATCAGACAAAAAATGCACTAGATTCTAATTCTACGTTCATATGTTTAATGTGTTACTAAATACATTTTATTAATTCCGAAAAGAATTTCTTTGTTTTTTAATTTGTTAGAAGCTAATGAATTCTCAAAGCTGTTAAAAGTCGAATGGTTTCGAAGTGTTCTATTTATTTGATTGCTAATACAATAATATTTTGTGTTGATGCTTTTAGTCCATTTGCCCATGTTGAAGAGCGTGTCGTGGTTTGGACTGGAATTTTGAATAGACCAGGAATTGCTGTATAACAGCGACAACTGGTCGCTTTCAAGTTTAGCTTGGCATAGCATTGAAGCGCTGGAATGTTGTTGACTTCATACTTTTCCTTTTGCATGAAAGGAAAAGTGTCATTAGGTGAAAGTAGTAAGTGAAAGGAGCTCTTGTGTCAATAAAGGCTTTTGATATTTGGCGATGTGGACCAGTACTCTATACGTACTTTTCGACTAACAGGAGAGTAAAGGACTCGACCGTCCTTTTATTTCCGCGTCGGAAACGGCGAGCAGTGTCGATTTTTTTTTATTAAAGGTGGTGACGTCGACTAGGCGTCAGGACTGCTGACTGCTGTACCTTTCATCTACACTCGTGAAAAGTTGATTTTTGTATTCGTTATATTCTTTTCCCATTCAATTCTCCAGTAGGCTTTTTGGGAGAAGATTTAGGTGCTGGACTGGTGTTTTAACAATAAGGTTGCTTTGGTGCTAGACGAACGTAATTGACAGAAAAGCCTGGATACCGCTCCGCTTGATAAATTAGGAATCGGGATATAATGCCGTTAAACGTAGAGTAAATGTGACAGTTAAATGGCGACTGCCGAGCTTTCTCAAATTTTTAATAAAATAAAGTTTGTGCTAGTTCGATGCTGGAATACAGTCTCTCTCAACTGATTTGGATTCAAAGCATTTTCCTTTTGCCTTAGGGCAAGATTAACTACGTTTTCCGTATAGACCCAGAAATTCTGATATTTTCCCCCGAGTGAATGAAAATGTGAGTGTAACGATTTCTGCGGTTTGTTTGTGAGTTTGAGGGTGACCAACTTTTGTTTCTGTGTGTTGATGGTGAAAGTAGATAAATTGGAAATTGTTACAGGAGTTTGCATCTGCCATTGTGCCGCGGGAGCTCGTGTTGCTTTTCACGGTGACCGACTGACATGCGGCAAGATTGGTAGATAGGGTCCTCGTGAAGCTCATGGAGAGCTATTGATTTTCGGTATCTCTTGGATTGAGACCTTACATGGCTTTGCAATTTGTATTTAGTCAGCCTGTAATTTGGCCCCTCTCGAAATATTTTCTAGCCTGTAGACTATGTTTCCCTTTTAACGATAAAGTCTTAAGTAACTCACAAACTTGCTACAGCATAATGCGCTGGAAAATGCGAGCGCAAGTCGCTAATTAAGTAATTTATCTTGAATTTTGAAATAATCAAGAAACCTGGCAAGGTGGAGCTTTTTGACATTGAGATTTCAACTCAAGGTTGAGCGTGAGTTACACCGTGAACTGCAATTATTCTGCGGGAGACAATGGGAGTGTCAAATGTCATGAATACGAAATAACGTGGGATTCGACAGCGAGCTACGAACGAATTAAGTTAAAGTTAGCAAATTGTGTGATTCTCATGGTTAGCCATACAGTCAAAACACAGATTGATTCTGGGCTGGGCTTGATTTGGGCGGCGTTGGAGGGGTCGGCCGGAAGAGGAAGAAATAAATATTTATGTAATTGCTAATACAATTTCCTTCTCCGGATTTTTTTTCTTGATCTTGTAGAGGGTTTCTCGACCAAATTTTCTTATTGATTTGTCCGCATATTACAAGCTTTTCATTGATTCTACTAAAACTCTTAAGGAAATTCAATTTCAATTGATCAACCAGAGTGCATCCGGCTGTGTTCTTCGAATATAAAAATTGTGATGGTGAAAGTATGGCTATAAGTTAAATGGTTTTGAGTGAAAGTTGATAAGCAGTAAGAACTATTATAGAATTTTGATTTATAATCCTCCATCCTGACACGTGGGTAGGAGATTGAGATTTAAGTTTGAGAATGGCGGCGATGCGTTGGTGCTTTATAGCTTTTGCGATCAAGTCATGGTTCGGTTCCAATATTAGTACTTTTGGAACCAGCTTGGAAGGATGAGAAGGCTAGGAAGAAATAAGTGGTTACGGGAAACCAATGATGTGGACGGATTATGTAATTTTCAATGAGACGATAATAATCCAATTCCAAAGAACCGTAAGGAAGGATACCGCTAGGGCTTCAAGTCATGTTCAATTTTTTTTATGGATTCTGGAAAAATAAGACGTGCTCGATGGGTATATGCTGGATTTATGATGATAGCTCTAGTCATTTTGTGATTACCGCTACTGTTGCCGATGCCTAGGAGGCAGCTTTACACGATATCACGGAATCGACTTCGTTCTCCATCCATAACATGATTTGAATCTGAATTGCAATGACTGTCACATTTGCTGGGACCAGATATCTGGTACGCAAATTGGAAAAGTAACGTCTTGTTCTTAATTTATGATTTCATATTTCAGTGACTTAAACCGTGGGATGAGTAACCGGAAATGCAAGTTTTGAGATGAATTCAAAATTTGAGTACAATTTTTTCATGTGTTATTTCAGGGTTAAAGTAGGATTTAGGCTTCGCAGGCAAGGTTTTTAATTTTGTAGGTCTGGAGTATTTGTTTTTAAGCTCCAGATCCATGGTTTCTGCTACTGGACTTCTGTTTCGAGACTTTGATTTTAGTTTCAAGATGAATTAGATGATGTTAGAAAAGGGAACATGTTGGAGGGAGAGCGGAAGGAGAGGAAGGCCACGGCGTCTGCCAGATGCTTTTCCTTTTCCGCGTGTGCCGAGTCGGAAGATTCAGGGCGTTCGGAAAGACGAAGGAAAAGTAATCTTAAAGATCCCAATTTTTTTAACTTTTCATCTTGGAGCTTAAAGTTTTGTTTTCTTTCGCACCCGCTCCTCTTCACCTTTCCCTTCAGCGTCTCTCTGTACTGTTCCTCTTTGAGATGTTAATAAAAGATGAGCATTTGAAAAATGAAATTCTTGGAGAGTGAACCTGTAAGTTGTGCCTTTATTTACTGAGAGAGATAAGTAAATGGTTTTTGATATAAGGGATGGGAGACTGGGCGTTGAAAGGCGAGGATCATTTCCAAAAGAGGCTTTACGCATTCTTCTGATGTGCCTTTTGTTAGGCAGAGATCAACACTTCCAGAGACTTAAGTCAAAGAGATGAAGATGAGCTCAGGAAGAGCCCTTTGGACAGTGTTGACTCGTCTTGTTTCTTGAATTTTATTCCCTCTATTATTCTTTCAAATGAACGTCATCCCTAATTTACTTCAATTTGGCTTTCGGAGGTCTAATATTCAAAATTTAGGGTTTTCAAAAAGCTACATTTTGGGTTTGGGCTTGGAAGCACGACTCATTTTAAATTATGGAAAGGTTGTCCATTGACGATGAATAAGAGTGGTTAAGGATATGAAGCGAAATGAATGCCGGAGGAGAAGGGAAATTAAAAGTGGGAGCTGTGGGCAGGGCCTTTGAGGTGAGTGCTATTAAGAGACCCTAAAAGCTTCCTCTCCATGAGATCTTACATAAATTCTTGGCCTAAGATGTTTGTCTACCAGAGTACGAGATGAACTAAAGAATTTATGGAGGGCCTTAATTTCTCAGATACACTGTGTTACTACCTAGTAGGCCTCAGACGGCCGCGCAATGGTTCATGGTTGCTTTGGACTGAATTAGAGGGCTGGTATAGCGGAGGATGAGGGATCATAAAAGCAAGGAAGAAGAAAGCAGCGTGTTCTGTAATTATGTCATGGTTTCAGGTTGGTGTGGATTTTGGGTTTTTTCAGATTGCTCGTTTCAAAAAGAAATTTTAATTCTGTGCTCGAGTCTCTGTTGAAGCTGTTTTGCGTCTGGATGTTGTTGAATCGAGATCTTAACATTAATTTTTGTGAGACGGTTGATGGGAAACTGAAACTTATTGAAAAAATTTAAATGGCCATTTCTATTCTGACGTTGGCAATATTTTGATTGAGCATTGGGCTGTTGCATATCCAGGATCCTTTCTGAATTGCTTGCGTATGCCTCTTATCTACTGTTTTTTTATCTTAAAAGGCTTGGAATCGCTGAATCTTGGGCGTTGAGAGCGGAAGGCTCAGGGAATATGAATCTTTGAAATGAAAATGAAAGTCCTGCGCCCTGCACCACACGCCTTTGTTAGCAGAAGATAAAACAACTCCTACAACCATAGTAGGCTTTCCATTTTCTTCATTTCCACATCGAAGCTGACCTTTATCTCCTTTTGTTAAGGTTGTTTTTGGTTATTATGGGAAGTGAGAAAGCATTTTAAAGGGTACCTGACACAAATGCAAAACAGTTTCTTCGTGTTAAATATTGCTTGCATGCGCGGGTTTAATGGGCATAGGTTAACCTTGTCTTCCAACTTGACTCATCTCCTCCTTTTCCATTTTCTCAAAACGTGAGTACTCAACACTATCTGACTGGTATTCGGATGGATGTTTTATGTTGCACTTGTACGTTCAACTATTCTTTCAAATTGAATTTATAATTTCAACACATGCTTTTTATCAGTCTATCTTCAAGTTAAGTATTGGATGGAACACGTGAAATACTCCATTTGCGGAATGTTGTTGCCTGGGTGGATCACGGGCCTCTGGCCAGGAAGGTTCCATGTAGGGCAAAACGAAGTTGGACTTTAAGTTCTTGACAAGATAGAAAAGAGGTGAAAAGTTACTTGTCTTCCTAATTGGCTTATTTCAAAGTTTGGAAGATGCTCTTTCTTATCGAAGCCACTCTGAGATGAGGTGCCATTCGAAGTAAGGCACAATTGAAATTTGAATATTGTCAAGGGCCTTTTGCGGGCACAAATGTTAAATTGGCAATCAATTCACAATTGGGTGGACTGACACTTGAAAAGCGTATTGAAGAGGCACTTGAATTTTGGTTTATTTCCAGTGGGTGCAAAGGTAACAAAGGTGCCGTGTAGCAGCAACCTAACATCGTTGTTTATTTTAGATTTAGAAGGTCTTAGCAAAATTTTGAAGCTAAGAGTCAAAGTGAGTCATATCATAAATTGAAATCGGGATTTAGGGATCTAATTGAACCCTAAAAGATTGTTACTTGATCTAAGGTCATAAGGTGTATGATAGATGACTGGGAATTGTGATATTTGAGTTCTGCGCTGACGTGAAGGGTTACTGCGGGAAATGGGAGACTTAAAATCGATGGCGCGAGAACTCTGTGGATTATTTATTGGTCGTTTCGAGTGTTAATTGAACTCAAGTGTGAAATAGGATTAGGAAGGCTCAAGAAATCCTGCATCGATTCATTGTATGAAAAAGTATCCTCTTTTCAGCGCTGCACTTTTGGAACGGTGGGTCGGAGTTCTTTTTGGATTGATGCCCAGTCTTTCTCTGGCTGGGAAAAGTTGTGCAATTGTTTCTCGCACACACACAGGCGTACAGTACTCGCTCTTTCACTGCGAGTGGTTCAGTGTTAGAAGCGTGAAATCGATTTTTCAAAAAATAAAGTATCTCGACTCATCTAGGTCCTTGGTCCGCTTTGTATAACTGGCATTACTACCTGTGCCCTGCTAGGGGTAGGGATCAAATGATTTTAAAAGCTTTTCGAAAATAATTGCATCAAAACTAACAAGGAATTATGAGAAAGTTCTTGAAACCCTACTAGGATTAGTTTGAATAGGTTTTGAAAGAGTATTAAAAAAGAAGGTAAAAAAGGAAAAAGTTTTTAGAGTAGCTGCTTAGAGACGCTGCTCATATTTCTTTCTGTAAGTTTTAAACCTTGTGGAATTCAGGCCTCAGCATACCTACATTGTTTTTTTTTTAAATTGGAAAATGCACAAAATTACAACGAAGTACTCCCCAAATTCCTTCTCGAAACGATTTATAAAAACGAAATACTTTTTTAGGCCATGACGTCTCAAGAGGCTGTAGGCTATACGAAAAGTTTTGGTGTTCGCGTGCCTCAGGTTGACTGCTTGGTTCTTCCTCCAAGTTTATCTTCTACGAATTCCCAGTCGATCCAAAGTAATCGTTTGTTTTTGCATAAACTTTTGTAGCGGAAGGCTTTGACACCAGTTAATTTCCTGCATAACTTTCCCTCCTCTAACTTTCACTTTGTTTGCCAGAGACTAAAAGGAAAAGTTTGTGTGAGTATGGCGCAACTTAAATGGCTAATTGGGCCGGGGATGTGATATGTATGAGTTTGAAATTAGTTTTTGGGTTTGAGAATGCTTCGCGTGGAGCTTTTGTGGGAGTATGATGGTGACAGCTCATTTCATTAAAAGTGGGAATTAATGGTCCTAAATGACTTCTGGAACGCTTTTGCAATTTTTTTGTTTGGGAAAAGTGCTGAAAAGTTAAATTTGTTGGTAGTAGGGTGGACAAGGCAGGCTGAGGCAGAGGCTACTGGTAGATTATAATAAAGAAGTTTGAGAATATTGAAATAAAACTTGGGCACTAGCGTCATGCAGTGCGCTTCCTGGAGAGGCATTAGAAAATAAAAGTTGGAATTATAATGGTCTACTGGTATAATATAGTACTACTAGAAATACAGTAGCGAGGTACTGAAATTGCGAACTCAAGGGAAACGATGCTTTTAAAGTTATGTCTTCTTTTGTGTGGGAAAGTAAGAGCTGGAGTTTGGAATTATTATAAAGTAAGGATATAAACGAGGTTGGAAACCTTGTTTTCCCAGGTTCGTTTGCATAACTATTACATTTCCATTGCTAAACTTCAAATCTTGGGCTTCTCGTAAACTATTGTCTTCATCCCAAGCTTTTACGAACCAAGAATTTAAAAAAATGTTTTATTCCTTATTCTTAAGCAGGTATGGCTTTGTGTTATAAATCTCGGTTCAGTTTTTAAAATCTTAAAAATACTGAAAGTTAAGAGTGCAAATTGGAAATAGTATTTAACATACACACTCGATGTACAAATTTTTAAAAGGGAGAGATTCGAATTTACTATTCTGAAGATAAAATTGCAAAATTCTAGTAAACTTGACTTTAAGGAAAAAATAACAATTGAAATGGATCGTTTCATTTTTCATTTAAAATATTTCGTTTTACGCATTACAAATTCTTGATATATTTATGGTAGGGAGAATTATGAGTGGTATGAGATTATTGAGGAGATATAATGCGCCACGATAGAATTTCCTTCTACCATTTTCTGTTTAAACTTTCCATCTTGAGGAACTTTAAATAATGAAATTGAAAATGGGGAGATGCGTGTGGGCTGAAGCATGGAGAGAAGGCTTTTGAAAGGGAACTTCCCTCTGGAATCTCCATGTTCTTCTGCATTCAAGTCCACTTCTCTTCTGTCTTTATAAAGTTGATGCAATGCCCCTTTCCCCATCTAATGCCCGCTTTCACTCCATATTTCAAAATGCATTTGGTAGAGAAGGAGTTAAGGATGACTGATTTTGAATGCATGAAAGACAACTCCTCTCCATGCTTCCTTTGCTCCCTTGAAGAGGAAATATGAAATTACAAGGAGAAAGTGGTTTAGAATGAAAGCAGATATGTTTAGCTCAATTTAAGTTTAAGCCTCTTCTCTCAAATGTGGGAATTGTCATAGAGCGTCGTCAAGTCAAGTCCTTTGCATTTCGCCGCTTGAGTAAACTTCATTCCCAAAATTGGGCATTCTCCAGTTGTTCTCGGGAAATAACATTTTGAGTATGGTATGTGTGCTGTGGGTTAGGTTTCGTTTTTCAACTTATTTTTCAATTTGTTTGCCTTAAACGAGCTCAGTGATAGCTTCCTTCTACGCAGAAATTGAAGACGCGCAATGGCGATGAGATGTTGTTTTGTCCTCTCTAAACCGCATTTTGGTTGACATATTTTGGTTTCTCAAGATACTGGTGGGTACACATGAAGCGTAACGCACTGTGGGATAGAAAAGTAAAAGGATAGATGGTGAATTTCTAGGGAAGCGTGGTAGGAGACCATTATAAGGAGTCAGTGAGTCCTAATCGTTAATTCAGGGGAGAAAGAACTAATTTGTAACTTTCTCCTTCCGTGTGTGGGAAGGATGCCATTGGAGGAGGGAGAGTGAAAGTGTCGAAGAGACTTTGATGCCTCTCATCTAATGTGTGTTTGGAATTCGAATAATTCAACAGAGAAAGTTTGGGTGAGGAAAAGTGTGGATCTCTTTACCAATTCTGGCATCCATCTGGTTTACATGCTTTCACCTTCCTTGAATTGGAATTGTTTGAAATGGGAGAAAGCTGAAGGTCCCTGCCACTGGGTGTTAGGCTATGCGTCGAAGACAAATGGAGTTTCCAGGAAGTATTTTCCTGGAAGAGGCAAGGTGGGTTTGAAAGTCATTGAAGGTGGTTCAATGCTGTTCTGAATTTCCAGTTCCAAGAAATTCTTTTTCAGCTTTCTTTCCTGGAAAAATGAATATGAAAGTTATCTCTCTTGCGCAGTAGCTCCTGAAGCGATAGGAGAAAGGATAGTCCAAAATTATGAAATTCGAGGACAACCCTGTTCTCCTTTTCCTTATTGCTTGCTTTCTCTACCGCTAGTTTGTCTTCGTCGCATTAAATTGACATTTTTGGAAAGTTGTAGGTCCTATGTTGCTGACGTCGGAACGTTTCTTGTTTGAGATTTAATCTCAAACAGAATATGGTTTGTCGTCTCGCAATAAAAAACGAAATTAATGAGTGTTGGAAGGATGGAGTTAAAATTCCTAAATTTGGGTAAAATGTCCTTGTTTTCGGTTAGGTTTGATTGATGGACATAACCATTTTTGGAAGGACATCGGACACGGTTTATTGATCGGATTTTAGTATATACGCCGAAAGGGAGGACTGTGCATGTTTGGTTAATAGAAAGGGATCACCCTAGTTTGTTCGTGTCGACTGTCGAAGGCAGGATTTGGAATCATGGTCATGAAAATGATGAGCTTTGGTTGGAAATCGCTTGAAGCGTTTCTCATTATTAGATTACGTCGGCCCAATGCTGTAAAGCCAGAGCGAGCGACGGAACTAAAGCTGACGAGAATGGCAATTGTGGTTTTACATTATACCGCCGCCAGTCTCAGATTTTATGTAATACGAGAATACGACGATGAGTTACAAGCGGCTCATATTTCATTTCAACCTGTCAGAATGGCAATAGCGCAGCGGTCTCTTGGAGATGTTAATTGGAAGGAAGTGCGTGTGAAAAATTGGCCAATTTTTGAGGGAAAGTCATGGGGAAATGATGGATGTGGCTCGGCGTTGTTGGCCAGTTTTTGAAAAGCTCAATTTACCCTTGTCACGTTTGATGCTGGAAATCTAATTCTTTTGATTTCGTTTGTTCACAGCTATCCTCAAAAATCGACGCTGACTTATTTTTAGAAGACGAAGGAGGATCGGGAGACGGGCGGTTGCCGGGTTTTGGTGACATTGATAATGGATCCGGCTGCAGTATTGATGATGAAGACTTTGAGGACTGCCGTGCCAAGCAGCATGGGAAGAGCTCAGCGGCTGTCCCACCAGTGGGTCCAGAGAAGCCACGTTACGATGACAAAGTAGACCCACCTTTAATTAGCAATCCCAATGACCCACCACCAAACCCAGTCTTCGATCCGAAGCATGAAAACAGCCTCATTCTTTTCGCAACCGGGAATTCTAGCTGGTAAGTCCATTCAAATGTCCATTTCTATTAAATTACAATGAATGAAATTAATAGGGGATTGTGAATGACTGTGTTTAATAGTTGTTGAACGTTTTATTGCTATTTATTGGTGCTGTACGTTTGTCTTGTTTAAAATTTTAAGAAAGAAATACTTGTATTGGAGAGCCGAAGAAATTATTCACACTGACTTGGAAAGGAAATAAAAAACTCCTCGGGATGTGGATGGAATTTAATTATTTTAGTATTCAATCCCAAGTGTACTAGTTTGTTATTACTAACGAACGAATTGCTTATATTTGTGGAGCGATTTCCTGCATAATCATTTGCTTTTCATTTTCTCAGCAAATACTTTGTTTCGGCTGAAGTAGAGCCATCCCCTTGATTTATTAGCTTCTTCCGAATCTAAAGTCTTTAGTAGTGCGAGAATCGTCCTTTCCTTCCTTTCTCTCAGTATTTGTCATTGTCAGAACAGAGAACGTTTTTCAGCTCTTTGCCTTGTATTTGTTTTTGCACGAAATAGGATAAGAATTTTTAGAATGCCCAGGATGCTAGGTTACTAGTACCAGTGGGAATGTAGCATCTCTCAACACGAACTTGCGGACCCATAATTTATGATTTTGCAGCTCCAACAGCAGCGTCAGGAGGTTTCGCAGAAACTTATCATGGTCTGTCCTTCAAACCAAATAGGACATTTCCTTCCTAAATATCCAGGAAGCTCATTTTGCCAAGTACTTAGAAGCACTTTAAAAACAAAAGTTATACCACCTCACAAATGCGTTCCATGTTCGTTAAACCTAAATTATTAATTAAATTGATCGGGTTTTATGTTCAGCCTGAAATATGGATTTAACTTAAGAATTGGCAAAAGGAAAGGAACTCTTCATAAATTCATATTCATAAAATTCAGAAAAAAAGTAACGATTCATAAAAATTGAAGCGCAATCACGTTGCGTTAATTGCATGCGAGGAGAAACTAATTGATGTGTGGAATCAAAGGGACTAGCAGACCTAAACAAAAAACATGAAATTAAACAGTTTAAGAAAGCTATTTGGCCTAATTTTTTTTTCCTGTGATTTCTTTCAGCGATCATCTGCGGAGCCATCGTGGGCCTCTTGTGTGCCATTTTGCTCGTGATGTTTATAGTATATCGAATGCGAAAGAAGGATGAAGGCTCCTATGTCTTAGAGGATTCGAAACGAACGACTTCTACTTACGGAAAAACAAAAGAATTCTATGCGTAGCCGAAACATTGTTCAAGTTCTCCCAAAGACCCTGTGCATCACCTCCTCGAACTGTTTATTTAACCTTCGTCTCTGCTTGCAGTAAAACTGTGACATCCTTCACTTTCTGCAAAGTTCAAGTTCTGCGAATTTGGATTTCTGTTTGTGAAGATGAGGATGGAAGAGTTTCTGGAAATCATCACGATCTAACGAGCTCATAACCCTTAACTCTTAACCCACACTCATTCAGTTTAGGAATTAGATAGAAAGCGCGCAACAAACATATTTGCTAATTAATTTAGTGTAAGAACTATTTAGCTAATCCAAATTCATCTTTAGTGTTTACCACTTATCCTCATTACCATTGCTAATATTAAGACGTAATTCCTCATTTTTGTACTCTGTGAAATTAGAGGGAAGCTCTTGACTTGTTAATTAGGGATAGTTCTTCCTAAAGTACCTTAATATTTAGTATCATTCATCCACCAGGTTAATTGTGACGAATTGTATGCATGGGCTGGGCATCTGTGTAGCTCGCATGATTGTAGTGGTTAGTAGAATAAGATTAGTGTCTTGAATGCATTGGCTTACCGATTACAAAAAGAAATAAGGGCAATTTCCCTAAATTATAAAAATATCTAAATGCCAGGAATTAGATTTGTGTGCAAACGTGGCGGCTAAGCGCAGCGCAACTAAAATAAGAACTAGAGAAATCGGAAACCAGGGCATTTACTGCTCACGATTTTCAACGTTGCCCTGTTGTAAATCTTAAATTATCCCAATCTATTGTGTAACAAAAACGTTCATGATACATGACTTAACTTTAAGCTTTAAAGAGCCAGTGTTTTTGATTGCAAAATCATTGATATTTACATTAATTGTGGTGAGCAGCATCCATTTGCGTATCCAGTATCCACCAGCAAAGAAAAATATTTATATTGTTTCTCTTCTTCAGAATTCCTTTCTTTTTTGGTGATAACATTTACGGAAAATCATTTTTAAAATCTAACCTAACTTAAATCTTTAACAATTAAACAACCCAAATGTGTAATTTAAACAAAATTGTAAGCTAGAGTAATTAGGTTCTTTTAAGAATTACTCGAACACTTTGTATGTCAAAATCTAATGAGGTAATTATAATTTCGTTTTCGTTGTCCAAATGTCACTCATTTCCGGAAATAACTGTTCGCAGGGCTTTTTTCGCTTGCAGAGGCTAAAAATTTAACCCCGGCAGCGATTGTGTTATTGATTTAGGAACAAAATCAGCTATTTCAGAGACTGTTGGATTTATTTGTTATATCTTATACTTCCTTATTTCGTCTTTACAAGCTTAATTTAAGTTGCTGTCGAATTGCAAACGCAAATAAAGAGAACGGATTAATTTATTAATATTTCCACCAGCGTCTTAATTTTCAGAAGAATTCATCCTAATCGTATTTTAAATTGTGTCTAGGTGTTTGAGAAATCTAAAATCGACAGCGGTTAGTGTTACTTCATAATAATTAACTTTCAGTGATTGCATCGTAATTTTACAAATTAATGCATTTTTTGTGAATGAGTTTTGTAAAATATCCACTGATGTGTAGATTTTCGGAAGCTAAAATTTCGAAAACGAGTAAAAAAAATTCGTTCCAGATTTTTTTAATTTACATAAAAGTTGCAAAGATATTGTCAGCTTGATCCAGCGTCTCCTCCTTCTTGTAAAAATTGAAGCGTATGTAATCCTTGGCAAGATGTTTGTGGTTTTGTGAATAGAAAGCAGACGGAGGAATTCCAATCAGCTTCTTTTCCTTGATTAACCATCGAACGAACCGGAAGTCTTCTTCAGCGTCAGTTTCTTGAGATAGGTCGATTTTGTGTTCTAATAATGTTAGAAAATCCGAGTTTGAAAGGATTCATGCAAATGTTTACGAGTACGATTCCTTAACCTTGTTAGCGCTTGCGCTGACCATTGTTATTGACTATGGTTACGCTTACCGAGGGGTCTCCAGTTAACCATTACGAAATACCCGCCTTCGGGTACGATTGGAATGGCCCCAATCGCTTGCAGCGACTTCACCATTCGCTTTTTCTTTTGGTTCAATTCTTTACACATTTTGGAAAAATACGATTGCGGAGTACCAAGGAGTGGAATTTCCTTTTCAATCGTTATGGCCAACGCTTCTTGTTCTGGCGTTTGGCACATGTACGTGCAATTTTGGTGAGCAATGCGCAAATTGAAGAGCAAATGCGCAGGCCCGTAGCACCATCCCAGTTTCCAACCTGTCAGGCTTTGAAAGTAAAATTGATAATTAACTTATATATTTATATTATATATATATAGGATTTATATATAGAATTTATAGAAACTTTTACAAGATTTCTACCTAAACGTTTTTCCTGCTGAGCAAATGGTAATAGTTCGATCCCAAAAATCTTCCAGTCCAGCGATTCGAACGTGCTCATTTTCGTCATACACAATCCATTCATAAACTTCGTCAGAAATAATGAGGACGTTGAACTCTTTGCACAGATTTCCAATTTCCTAAGATGATCGGATTAAAAGACTAAAATTCGCTTCTTAGAAATGCTTTCAAAGCGTCTTTTACCGTAAGTTCGCGACGTGTGAAAACTTTTCCGAGTGGATTATTTGGGCTATTTAAAACTATCGCCTTGGTCTTCGAATTGAACATTTTCCGCAACTTATTCATGTCCAATTTCCAGGAAGCCGAGGTCGCGTCTTCTATCGATTCGGAAACGAGTGGAATGAACACAGGCGTTCCACCAGCCAATTTGACCATGGTCTCGTAGCAATCAAACGCTGGCTCAATTATGACTACCTGGAGACAAAATTACCATAATTTTCAGCGTTTCAGCGTTGTTGAAAAGTAGTCTTAAAATCAGCCTAACCTCATCTCCAGGCTCAACATTTGACATGATTGCGTAAAATAACGCTCCATACGCTCCTCCTGTCACGAGCACTTCTGTCATTGGGTCAATGTCACGATTGAGGACGGTTCCGTACAATTTGGCCAAGGCCTTGACAAGTCGAAGGTGGCCGAATGCCCGAGCGTATTGATGGTTCAAGTAGTCGGCTCCTGGTTGACATACTTGGGCCAAATTTTTGACAATTTCAGGAGCAGGGTTGTAGTCCGGAAATCCTTGGCCCAAGTTCACAACTTTTTCGGTTCCCCCCGGGGAGAGCGTCAACCTATTTTCAATATTAGTCACCGTGTTAGAAATTTGCGAATTTATAAAAAAAAAATCAAAATTTTGAGTTTTCAAACTTTAAAAAGCATTTAATTTCTGTTTTCTTTTCCTATATATAACATTTATTTTCAGTGCTCGTTTTGATTTACCAAATATTATCTTCAAGGCCATGATACTTTGATGACAGGGCAAACTTCTGGTTGTGGTTTGGATGTGGATTTGGTGCGGCAGACATTTTGCAGAACTTTTAATTTAGGATGATTGTAGTTAAATGTTAATTGTGGTTAATGTAGAAGACAGTTAAAAAGTGGCAATTAAAGTGATTGCGTGGCACTTATGAAGGCGTGTGTTTGTCTGGGTAGACCACTTGAGAATAGACTTTAAAGTACTAACTACAGTTAAACTAAGGTAAGACCAAGTGGATAAATCCATAATCTTTCCAGCGCCTAATCCATGATGCTACATGCATAAGTGACATAATAATGAACCTTTCAGCCAGAATCTAATCTGGCCACTTAACAGTTACGTAGTGATGTAGCATGAATGGCTTCCCTCCCAGATGCGTCACAATAGATTACAAATTCCAAACAGTTCAAAATCCATGCAGATTGTTCACATAATTTATTAAATAACGACTTTTTAATTTATTGATATTTAAATAGGAATTTAATTTAAAGCAGAGGAAGCAAATGAGTTAATAATTTACATAAACTTATTTAACGCTTAATAAATTACAACGCTTAATAAATTACAAATAATAAGAAAAAATATTTAATCAGTAAATCAGATATTTTTTTGTAAATCATGAATGAGGCTTCTTCAGTCCCTGTAGGATTTGACTTGCCTTGAAAAGCGTTTCAGTCTTTCTGTAGAAACACAGTCGAACAAAATCCTGAGCCAAGTCCTTGTGGGCGGAGCAATAGAATAAAGATGGCGGAATTGCCAAGAGGTTTCGATTCTTGACGAGCCAGCGCACGAAGCGCACATCACGCCGCTCGGAGTCGTCCCCTTCATCTCTCCAGTCAATGTCGGAGGCTAGCATGAAAAAAAAAACGTGTTGAAAATATTTTTTAATTAAATAAGGTACTTATTTTTTAAATTAAAATGACTTCATCTTGCCAAAAACTCACCAAGAGCTTTCCAATTGGCTATGACGAAAATTCCCGCTTCTGGAATGATGGGCGTCATGCCGCAGTCCCGCACAATTTTCACCATTTGATTTCGACGCTGTTCTAAATCCGACTTCATTTTGAAAAATACTGAATCCGAAGTTCCAAGCCTCTCGATTTCTGTTTCCAGCGTCGCGGCAATGATCTCTTGGCCTGGAGTCTCAACCTGGTAAATTCCATTGCTACACGCCACTTGTAAGTTTCGTATTAAATAAGCAGGTCCATAGGCCCAACCTAAGCGTTTTCAAAAAACAATTTCGTTTTCATTTCAAGATTTAGAAAAATTTAGAGCAAGTTTTTTTTAAATCACCTATACGCCAACCGGTGAGTCCAAAGGTTTTGCCAACAGAACCCATCGTTACCTATTTTTTGAAAAATGATTTTGTTCTAAATTATTAGTCAAATTTACCAATTTTTTTGGACTCACCGTTTGTTCCCACAAAATTGAGCTCATGCGCACATGCTCCCCGTCGAAGACAAACCATTCGTAGACTTCGTCACTGAGAATTAATACTTTGTGCTTTCTGCAAAGGTTTGCAATTTCCTGTTCAAATAATTTTTGAGCAATTACAAATTGTGATTGAACATCAAATGAATAGTTAAGTTACAGTTAATTCAGACTTGGTGAAGACTTTCCCCAGAGGGTTGGTGGGATTGTTTAGAATTAAAGCTTTGGTTTTTGAATTGAACAAGCTCTCCAGTTCAGTCATGTCCAGTTTCCAGGCACCGCTGGACAAGTCTTCCGGATCAGATTGACGTAGCGGGATGAACACTGCCTTTCCACCGGCCAGGGTCACCAGTGACTCGTAAATGTCAAAGGACGGTTCTATTAGAATCACCTAGAATTCAATCCAGAGTTAGTCAAGTGCGCATGCGCTGAAACAAAATAATCATGCGCCGCTCGAATAGTCGCTTACCTCCTCTCCATTTCCAACATTTGACATGATGGAGCAGAATAGGGCGTTGGAGGCACCAATGGTAATGATTA
The DNA here is from genome assembly GCA_021029175.1 of Bilobella aurantiaca. NCBI lineage: Eukaryota > Metazoa > Arthropoda > Collembola > Poduromorpha > Neanuridae > Bilobella > Bilobella aurantiaca. The sequence continues at coordinate 20,498 of VYYI01001057.1, forward strand.
TTTCCTTCCTCGGGTCAATGACTCTATTCAGAAGTTTCCCATACAATTTGGCCAGGGCATTGACCAGTCTCGGATGACCCTATTGACACAATTTAAAAAAAAATCCAATCTTCAACATGTTCGAGAAATGTTTGTAAAAATTACGGAATGCAGCGTGTATTGGTGCATCTGGGCATTGTTCGAGCTCTTGTACTCATTCCAGCGATCTACAATTTCTTGGACTGGAGTAAAATCTGGAGATCCAAAACTTAGGTCTACAAGTGGATGGTACTCTCGCTCAAGATCAGCAAATTCTTTCCTACAAAAATATATATCTATCTTTTGATTGACCTTTGACCTTTTAGATTTGATATTAAATAACAAACTAACCAAATATTCCTGCTCAGTCCTGTATACTTAGAGTCCAGAGCAAAGCGTTCAAGAATATTGACCGCTTCTTCAGCAGCGTCCTTTTGTTCTTCGGCAGCAATGGCTTGAAGCGATTGTTCACATTTGGCAGTCATGATCACAGGAAGATGATTGGTGTTCAATTAATTAAATTTTAAATTCAATTGTTTAATATTAATTATTTAAAACTCTGTTTCCTAAAATGGTAATACGCAGTTAATTGAGTCTGGAACTTGCTACTAATGGAAAATAAAGAGGAAGTTTTCTTGGACAAAGCTAATTCCACTTTAATATATCGTCTTGTCATATTCATATCTTCAGGAAAAGTGTCCCTTGCGCTGAAATGAAAACATTTTAGGCAAAATGTGGTGTCTAACCCTCGGGGTAATTGGGTACATTTACATACAACAAACAATTTTTTGTCCTTTAAAGTGACCTACCCTACAGTAACCCATGACCTACATTTTTTGTCAAAACGCCTTCCCCGACTTCATACAAATTGTTTTTTTGAATTAACTTGAAAACAAGTCCAGGATGGCATAAATCCATAGCATTAGCAACATTGTCAACATTTACATCACAGTATCAGCATTTCAGCATAATCAGTCTTACTCATCCTAGTGTTGATGAAATGCCTAAATGAAGTGAACATGTTTATCATCTAGAAAACGTTCGCCAAAACCACAATTTCCTTACGCTAATAAAAATTAGAACTATATTTCCTAATCAAAAGCGAAATTATTGACCTCTACTAAATGAATTTTTTAAGGAAAAAATTTACGAACTGCTTCAAACTATTCTTAGAAAGCTAATTGTGGATTTTTCTTAATTGTACAGCTAAAGTTGATAATTAGCTGGAAATTGAGATTGTCATTGACTCACTGTCACACCGTCACTAAAGGACTTGTCCTGAAGTAAGCATCTTGTGACTGAAAGTCAGTTTCGGATATTAAGTCAAGACGGACCACATCAAAGACGCTATAAAAAATACTGCATCTTCCACACAATGACTAATTATGATGCGCTTTAGAGTTGGCAAAGTTAAGGTACTTTCAATTCTGGGAAAATCATGACACAATGACACAAGCCATAAGGCAAAGCGATCTCCAATCTCATGATTAGTTTTCGGTCCAGCGCCAATTACTCAGCGTTCCAACCTCTGAGCCTTAAATTGAAAATTTAAAAGTTCACATCATGGACAGTTCCATGATGAAGCCGTTCGAAGACGGTTCAGTTTAATTTTGATCCTTATTACCATTAGCATCGTGTGTAAGCATCGCTGATTTTCAGCAAGTATTTTTTAAGAGTTAGGCCGTTACAAGCTTCTGTAGTTAAAATGGCGGAGGTGGAAAATGAAGGTAAGGCATAGGAGATCTGGTTTAGTATTTGTGAAGGCGAATTTTTTAAATCTTTTTTAAATCTGTTTAAAATATAAAAAAAACTCATTCAGTTTAAACTGCATTATAATTTTTAAAGCGTTGACCTTAAAAAAAATTGATTAGACGCCGCTTGAACAATGTTTTAATTTCACAGTAATTGTCAGAGCAGAGCCAGAATTTGACTTTTCGCAAGTGGCTGAGTTTAGAGCGCCACAACAGACGCAGCGGCCGTTGACTCAGTCAGAGGCTAATGAGCGACAGCGAATCTACGGAAAGAACGTCCTTGTCACAACGGGCAACGCCACGTGGTACACCATTCTCGCTTCGGCCATTTTCCATC
>VYYI01001058.1:0-22600 GCA_021029175.1 Bilobella aurantiaca
GTTTCAAGCACTTTTGTTTCAGACATGATGTGCAGTGGAGCTATATGCTTGAAACACTGATGCTTCAAACACCACTGTTTGAAACTTGGAGTTTGGAACCAGTGGAGTTTGAGAGTTGGTGTTTCAAACCAAAATGTTCCCAACATTTATGTTTGAAACGTGCGGTGGAGGCCGGGCTTAACATTTCACTCTTACAGAAATTTGAGTCTCCTGAAATGCAAATAAATTCTCAAAATCTCCCGCGCTTTTCCAACATTCTAATGCCGAGGAGGCCACGTGAGAATACGGGAATTAGGACCAATGGAAAATTTATGTTTACGCAACTTTTCCCAACCAAACCCTTTTCAAAGTCTTCACTTTCTAAAAATTAACCAGATGTTGCTAATACAAGCAGAAATTATTTTAAATAACAATAATTTATTTAAATTCAATACTATAAAAGTTTGCGATATCTTTTACTTTTCACGCACAGAAATAAGGATTTACGATTCCTTTTTCACTTAATTTTTTAAAATAATAATTAAATTGCCTAAGACCCTTAATTATAATATCCAGTATTTTGGTGACAGACGTTAGGAATTGAGGTGGGTACTTGGAAGGGTCATTGGCCAAATAAAATGGCTCTTTTTGAAGTAGTGTGAGCCCTTGAGGTTATCGCTTGACTTTGAGCAAGGGCTCTATTCAGTACAAATGGGCCTTGACTTGTAAATTTAGGGAATCTGGGATATCAACATTCTCTTTACGTTTCCTCATTTTATTAAAAGAGCAACTTAATTTCCTTCCCCGTAACTTTTTTTTAGAACAAAGGCAGAAGGGTGTCAAGGGAGCCCTTTGAAGGCTCCGCTCTGCCTCTGAAGGGCTCAAGCGTCGTTAATGGGAGCCCTTATTATCAAATCAAATCGATTTCAGTCCACATCGCTGTTATTGAAGCGCAGCGATTTTCCACGTACTCGTTGTTAAAAAATATGTATCCCGCATGACCCTTCCTTGCTTCAACTTTCCTTCCATACTTTACACTTTAAGTTGAATGTTTCGTATAACGTCCTATAATCTATAAAAATTTGAACATTTAAAATATTAAATAATATTATTATTAAATTGTAAGAATTTTGTCATTGCATATCCTCACTTATTTTCAATTGCTTAAAGTCACTTTTAGAAAATTTGCAAAATATGTGCATCAAAAACATACACTTCTAGTTCGACGTTCCTCATTTGAGTTTAGATCAAACTCAAAAAATCATTTTTCATGATGAAGCATTTTTAATAAACACAAAATTCAAGGATGAGGTTTAGAAACTCGTATAAGGGTTCTATTCTCCAACGACAGGCTTTTTTGGCTAGTCCTGCTCATAACAAATATTGTTAGAAAAAATAAGGATGAAAGTAAATTGAAATCCCAGCCGTTTGCGTTTTGAGCTATTACGTCTTCCGAAAATTTTCAGAAAAACCCGCCGGTCACGCATTCACATTAAAATATTACTATTTTTAAGATATTTGGAAAATTATCCTCTCAAAAACACATATGTGGAGGCATTTGGCATTGGAGTTACTGCCATGGACCCGTCTGTGGCCTGAGCGGTGTTAGTATAAATATCCCCTCTATTAAAATACATACAAAACTGTAAAAAATACGTTAATTTTATTCAGGTTCCCTGTTTTCCTGAAAAACAGCTTTTGAGAGTTGCTAATTCGGAAGTTGATTTATGACTGTTGAGGTTTAGGCTAAAGCTGGCGGTTTGCGGGTAGGTTTTGAGCTGAGGGAGCATAATAAGTTAAAGTTGAGATACACATGGAAGCTTCACTTTCTCCAGAAGCTGCCTCCAGGAGTCGGTTGCTGAAGAAAGCTGGAAAAAAGAGGCAAGATAAATCACTCCGAAATCTTTAATTCTAAGCTCATAAATCCAATGGCACGAGGACAGAGGCAGGCGCTCAAAATACGCTTCATTTATGGAGGAAAAATCTAAATCTTTGAGAACCTAATTAATTGGGACAAAATCAATTAAAAGTAGCATGCAGTATCCTCAAAAAAGTTTCTCGAAATTTAAAACATGGAGATGCCAGGTTGGAGACATATGGTTTTCAAAAATGGAGCGCAAAACGCTGTTCAAACAGCCATTTTAGAACGGTTCTAAAATGCTGGAGACAAGACGTTTCCTCTAGCACACCTTGCAAATAAATCTTAGAGTTTTAGACAACTAAATGAATAATAAAGGAGGACTTTTTTTTGCGTTTTAGACAATTTTCGGTGAGAATTAAACGCCACAGAGCTACTTTCACTTTGACTTTCACTACTATGGGAAATCTTCAAAAAAAAACTTTCTCCACTAAGAAGTTTTATCCCCCTTAAAAACCTTATGTTTTAAGACATTCTAGTTTTAGTTGAAATTTTGAAATAGTCGTAATATTTTTTTAACATTTCCTTTCAAAGAATTGTGTTTTTTCAAGAGATTTTGTAGAGAAAGTATTTTGTAGAGTAAGTGGCTATGATGGGCTATTTTCTTTTGTTTCTAAGACGTACTTTCACTTGCTTTCTCTCACAGAGCATTAATACTACAAACTTTCATTTCCTCCGCCCTTCACTGAAGGACGTGAACGAGTGAAAGTTGCCGAAGTGCTTTTTTATACACACAACATTCCATGCACTTTATGTAACACAGAGTGTTCCCATTTTTGTACTTTCAACACCTTTCTCCTCCACGTGACATTGGCCTCATGAAGAAAGTTCAACTGGAGAAAGCACCACTTTCTCCATTATTTCTTGATTTGCCATGGCAGACAATCTTAGTAGGAGAAATTGCACCGCTTTATGATACACTTTGCAGCCGGAAACTAAAAATACGTTATGCAATGACGTGTAGCTTAAAAATTGTAATTTTTTCCTTTTTTCTAATTGATAAAAAAAACTATAAAAACTCATAAGATGAAATGCAAGTAGGATGCTTGGCCGCTTAGTAGATTTTTCGACATTTTCTGGATGCTGGTAAAATGTACCAGAACATGTAAGATGTGCAGATGAAAAGAGAGGATGAAGTTTTTGTCCTTAATTTTTGTCCATTTCAATCAATCTAAGAGTATCCAGCCTTCTCCACAGATTAGGTCTTTCATGCTACAGATGCTGGACCGCAGCATCCGCTCCACTGAACCTAGGTCTAATATGTAGACCTAAAATATAGGCCTTATTTAGGCACGTTATTAGGTTTTAGGCCAGGATTTGGCATTAGAAAAATGGAGCAATATTGTTGAAAGCTAGTGCTTCTGAATCTTCTACAACTTTATGAGCCTTCTCCAATTTTATTCAGTAGTGGCAACAGCTCGGCATAATTTGAAAAACCCAACATCAAAACACTTATGGTTTTTTTTAAAAAAAAACTTTGGTTTCTTCATATTTGGAAAAGTTTTTCGACTTCCCTGTAAGGGAGTAAAGGCTGAAATATTTTTAGAGCTATGAAATTCTGCATTCTTATTTCGGAAATTCTTGTTTACAAAATATTCAAATATGCGTACGTAGACTGATGAAACAAAATTGTTGCGGAATAAGTTCAATAATACCTCCTGAAAAAGCAAGCTTGTTTGATCTTAAAACTTTTGAGTATTACGTGTTTTAGTGCTTTGAGCTTAAAACTTTTGAGTATTTGGTGTTTTAGTTCAACACCAATGAAAACCTAACAGTTTGTAGAAGAGTGAAAGGTTACTGTCAACAGTGAGTGAAGCGTTGACTCAGAAGGCGCAACTATGTCTCAGAAAGTCAAGAAATGTGGTCCACATAGGGCTCAATCAAGGGCTCAAGGGCTCCGTCAATGACCACTATAGAAACTGATCAAAGCACAAAGCAATAGCACAATCAAATAAAGGAGCTTGAGAAGTGAACAATGCATTTTCTGACAGAATCATGATGCAGCGTTACAGGGTGCTTCACAACTTGTCGGTTTGTCTCTAATTTTCATTAAGCACCAATCAAAATGTGCACGTTACCCTTGTGTATATTTAAAGTCATCAAATGCTAGCCAATAGTTGGAAGGTGCACCTCGTATTAATATAACAAAATTGAAAATCTTTCAATTTAATTCAGTTCCGTTTTACCGCCAATTTAACTGAAAAAAATAGAAAATCAAATGATGACCTAATAAACTAATATTTTTATTAACTAAAAATAACTAAACAAAACCAAAAATATATTTAGAAGTTTGGAATTTTTTTGTGATTTTGGAGAAAATGGGAGACAGCAGCGTGTTAACTTTCATACGTTATATTATTTGAACAATTTTTTTTTTGCCAAAATTTTAACACCATTATTTTTTAAGAATTTTCGAAAATGAAACATGACCATCTTAGAATCTACAGCTTACGTATCCTATATTTCACAAGCGGAACAAAATTATCTGCGGCTTTCACCTACGACAGTTTTGAAAAGTTAATTTGTTCAAAACATGTTTTTGATTCAAAGTAGTAATGGTATTGCCAAGAGTTTTGGTTTGCCGTATATGGATTTATTTTCAATGAGTAAGCAGCATTGCGGAGGAAACTTTGTTTTAAATTTAGAAAATCTCACTTTTCTACGTTTTACGTTCATGTGCGTCATGATGAGAGTAAATTCTAATCCCGCGCGGTTGTTTGAATGAGTCAATTAGACGTTTTGAAATTTTAGAAAATAAGCTCTTGGATTAACTCCTATAGAATTAGTGCTACATGGCAAGTGAATTAGACGCAGAGAAGTGAAAAAAAAGATTGGAAATGAAATGTAAAAGTTGCAGAGTACTCAATCTTGAATCTTATTCGAAGACTTTTGAAAAACAACTTTTGGAACACTTATTTCACCCTTTTTTTTTCAAAATTTATCAAATTTTTCTTATTTTGATGTAGCTACTAAAGATTGTTTTCCAATTGAAGCCGAAATTCGGTCTAGCATTATCAGATTTGACACTTTTCTCACAACTTGCAACTTTGTGATCAAAATTTAGACAAATACGGAGTCGAAAGTTTTTTTTTAAGTTTTTTAAGTTTTTTGTTTTTGGCAGAAATTGGGAAGTTTTTGAACTTCCATTACTAAAATTATTCACTGAAAATAATGTAACTGGAGAAATGGAAATGCAAGTCGAACTTAAAAGTTCTACATATGCGTATTTATTTTGAGGACCAAAATTCAACCGAAAACGGATTCTCGAGCACCGTGAACCGCCGCGTTTTCATTCAGTTTAATTAATCCTGCATGCAAATTAAGCCGTAGAAATTGCTGATATACCAGGATCATCAGTATTCCTCCATTATGCAAATCGAAGCCTAAAAACGCTTGTTAACTCTCTTTTAAACGTTGCAAGCTGATTTGTTCCATTAATTGAGACCATTAGTCAATCAGAAGCATTCAGAAGTTTTTGAACAAATTTTTGAATGTACTGAATTTAAAAAAAAAACTGATTTGAATTTATAGTTTTTTCTTTTGAAATTCAAAAGTCCAAATACGTCAAATTAGCACTTTACGCAGTCTATCATTTTGATAATTGTAGATGCTTCTATTCATCTACGCCTTCAGTAATTTGGTAGTGGTTTTGGATGACGTATTTATGCTTCCCATGAGACTGTTAGTTTTCCAGGAGGTGACAACCAATAGAATCGCTCAAAAGGGAATTAGCCTTAATTCCTTAACTTTCTTAACACAATTGAGCTCATTAGACTCGCTCAAGTAATAACTTTCTCTAAAAACTTGTTTTCTAAGCCTTGTTCTAAACGCTTTTTTAGAATTCTTTTTAAGTTTTAATAAATCTGTTCTAAATTTTATGTTATTTTGTTCATGGCTTCTTTACGATGTGCAGTAACAGCAAATTATCCTAGATTTGTCAATTCTGGCTGAAAGTAAGACTGAAAAAAAAAACTGGAAGCTTAACATTTATAAAGTAAACGACTCAAAGCTTGAAATTTAAAAAATAAAGACTAAAAGCTTACGATATACAAAAAACAAGACTAAATGCTTGAACTTAAAAAATATATTTAAAACAACTGTAATTTGAAAAAGTTTAGACTTGATTTAGGCTTACTTGAGCGTTTAAGTAGAATAATTTGACGTCATCAAAATCCCATTAGAAGATTCCAAAATCTTCCTATCGAGAAATAAATCACGTGATAGGGTTTATAACACGATTGACAAAGCACACCTAGTTTTCTCACAATCAGCGCATCTATTGTTGAATTTGAAATTGAGCGGCAATGCGTCTCTTCAAATAATTTAAAATGGAAAGTGGATTTGAAGGGGATTTAGTTTTACAAATCACAGTTGTAAAGATGTTAAAGAAGTCGATTTTGAGCGGTACGTTGTTCGAAAGGGCCCTTAAACGATTTCGGTTTCTAAGGGCCTCTAGTGAGTGTTTGATGGTAATGGAATGGGTCCCTTAGAATCTCCTTGGATAATGGACAACTGCGCCGTAATTTTGGATTACAAAGTATCGAAGCGGAAGATGCGCCGCCCTAATTCTGTTGTCAAGTGACAATTGTATCAACTTATCATTTCACGCATGACTCAAACACGTCTATGTTAAATATCATAGCTGACAAAACAGAGTCGCCTTTAGCTATAAGTGGGATGGTACATGTCGCATTTTATGTTTGCAAATAGTTTTTCAAAAAAATTCGTGACAAATAGTCGTAGTCGATAGTCCTATTTTATATAATTGTTTAAAGAAGATGCATCTCTGAAGAATGACCTATAGTCAGTGGGAATTAAGTCGCTGAAACTGTTCTTAATTAGCGATCTGTCTCTCCAACTCAATTAAGCGCTCTATTACACTGGAACTGCTACCGCTTTCGCTGATGACACAACTGGCCTCAACTTCAGATGTCGGCCTCTGCTTTCTTTTTTGACACACAGAAGGCCTCCAGCTGTTGCACTGCCCAAGCGTTTTGTTTGTGGTTTTTGCGCTTAAATGAGTAAGAACGCTGGAATTTTCCTATTGTCCGTATTACCGCTTCTGGTTTGAAATAAAATTTGAAATATTTGAATGCGCGCATTGAAAATCACTTATTCTACGAAAAAATGGTTTCAAAATTTCAAATATTTTCTCTTGAGCAGTCTCGCGCCATGCTGAAAAATTTTAGAGCATAACATTTGAAAATAATTTCTGTAAAGTTCTCGATTTCGTATCGTATCGTCGTGCAATAAGAAATTTTAAAATTTACAAGCTATTGTTCTAAATTTCGTTCACCACCCGACATCAGTTGTTTCATTTGAAAGTGGAACTTTCACCGAAATTGAAGATTGGTGGCTAAGGAGTTGCAATTTTAGGTAGAAAGTAATAGAGGATCGCTGCGTGAGGCCCGATTGGTTTCAAGTGGTGCAGTGGTGAGGCGTCCAGTGGTGCTTCCAAGCTGAGAATGTGAATGATATTTCCGAAGCGGTGCACAACTCCTCATCTAATGGAAATTTAGTTGTAGAAGTTGGAGCCTTATTCCAAGTGCAGTAGCAGTGGGGAGTGGTTCGACTTTCCTGGAAAAGGCAACTTCATATTTTCATTTGGAAATAATTTATAGCTTCGAAGAAGGTGAGGGTGAAAGCATTTTTTGTGTGGAGATGACTGGTGAAAGTCGCAAAATCGTTTTTAACAAGTTTTTTTTTAAATGTAGAAATTGCACAAAATATACAATGTAATTGCTCAAGCTTAGATTATAAACTAATTTTCTAATCTAACTTCTTAACCAGACTCGTAAACCTAACTTCTAACACAGCGCCTATCATAATTTAACAAAAGTTTAACCTAACTTAACTCCTTTTTCGAAACTGAATTTAAAAAATTTTCGGATTGGCACTTAATTTTTATCTTTTCTTTAACCCTTCGATAAGTGTTTTAAGGGTCTTGAAGGGTTTGCTGAAGATTTTTGACAGTTTTGCTGCAATGAAGGTTCTTTTTATGGAGTAACTTATGAATTAGAGGTATTTAATTAAATGGGCAAGGTTGAGGGTAAGGGAGGCCCTTTCGTATGTAATTTTGGAGCATAAAGGGAACCTAAGGGCCTCACATTAGACTTTACAACTTGAGTCTTTGAAACCGGTAATTTGTTTTACGAGAAACGGCACACAACTCTAAAAAGTGTTTAAGGGAAAAAGGAAGATCGTGCGTTGTGCCTTCTTATTTTCTCATTTAGAAAATGGAGATGCACGTTCTAAAATAATTTTTTGTTCTATACGCTCCATTCATGAAAGTGAAAGTAAAGAAATCTAAGAAAAACTAGTGACAATTTTTCAAATTTTGTGAGCGAATTTTTAAACAATTGTTTGCTCGTGCGCTGAGAATTTTTTTCAGCTTCATGCAAAATTGTGCGCCACGTAGTAAATTTTGGAACGCATCCAGTTGAAAATTCAAAACTTGACAGTTTTTAAGTTGCGACTCGATCGAACAATGAATCCAATTCAAAATAATTGAAAAATCAACAACGATTTTTCAAAATTAGCCATACAGTCGTCATTTTCGCGATTCTAAAAACTCATCTTAGCTTTAATTCTATGGATCAAGTAATTTTTCCTGTAATTCATTTCAGAAAAGTTGCAATCAAAGAGCTATTACATTGCACAGCAAAGTGGTCAGATGGGTACTTTGTGGTTAGAAACCAACACTAGGTAGAAATACGGGGGCAAAGGTCATGGGTGGTTTACCCTCCAGTGGAACCCCCTGAATATTTTGACCCCCATCCCCTAACACCCCTTGGGGGTTCATCGAATTTTTTTTACGTTTTATGGTTTTTAAATTTAGGTTTAGGTTAGGTTTAGGTTATTGAGATGTTTTTGACTTTTTTTTTTATTAAGTAAGAAAAATGTACAGATTTTCCAAAAAGTTTTGTTACGGCTGAATCCCGGCTGAATGATCTTTAAACCCGAAAATCGGAACTTGTCGGGTTTTCGCTAGTTTTGCATGAAACGAAGTGTTATTATGGTTTCATCAACATAGGTAAGCACCGGCCCTTCCCCCTTAAATAATTTTCGGATTTTTGCTAGTTAACCATGAATCAAAATTATGATGATTCCAGCGACCTAGGTGACCCGGACCCTTCCCCTTATCTGGATGACCCCCTAAATAACCCCAGACCCCCAAAACCGAAAAACCAGTTTCTCTACGGGGGCTGCTATTTACGCATAATACGAAGAGTTATGAGGTATCAGCGACATATGTGACCCATGACACTTTGCCCATTTTAAAATGTGTAATTGAACCCAAGCCCAAAAATACAGTTTTGTCTGGGTTTGGCTACTTCTGAATTTTTGATTTTTCTACTTGACATATGTTGGTATCAAGGTTGTTTTATTTGATTAGCAAATTATTTATTTTCTCCAAATCACTTAATTGTGCAGTAGCACGTGTTAATGTTTTACCAGACGTAATTTTTTGACTTGATTAGTAATAAGTAACACATCAATGAAAAAAAATGCCGACTTTGGGAGTTTGTTTGATTTTGAATGATTTAATTAATTCAGGTCAATTTATTTCATCACTTTGTCCAGATGTTCTTGTGATGACGCGTAACAGGTTTCCTAGAACTAATGATGCCATTTCAATACAAGAGGGCTAAACAGGTCCTTAATCCGGTTTTGTTCAAATAGAGCAACCGCTCGCTAAACTTTTTCTATGAAAAAACATACGTGTTTCTAAAAAAAAATGATAAAACGAATACTACATTTAAGATACAAATAGTTCAGTAAAATCACTTTTAAAAAATAGAAAATAAATTAAGAGTTTGAATTAAGGAAAATGCCACTGACCACTAGTTTTTTTCAGTTGGACCGTTTACGTATAGAAATTTTTATAAATTGAAACGCCAATTTTTTTTTAAGGAGAAAGTAGGTCCCTGGGCTTAAAATCGATTTTGGAAATGATCTAGTTTTTTTAGGAAGTAAGCGAGACGTGACTTTTTTTTGAAAAAAAAAAAACAGCAGTGAAAGCCAAACTTTCTCCTCATCCTTCTTAAGCTGTCCAAAACAAATGACACATCCTTAATTTCAATCAATTTTCCAATTTTCTCTTTCCCTCGAACTTTCTCTCGACAAATTTTTTTTCCTAAACAAGTCACGTGTTTACAAAACTACCTAACCGTGATTTTAGTTCACAGTTTCGAAAGAGGTTGTACAGAAAACAATTTTGGTCGAATGTCCTAAAACGGGCATGTTAAGGCGATAATAAAATTGCAGCTAGTTTGAATTTTTTGAAGTTTTGAGCACCATATTACACATTTCTTTTGTAAGAATTCTGTTTTGTGTATCAAAGATTGTACGTTTTGAAAAGGCAATTTCCAAAATTTTTGTTTCAGGACAAGTTGTGTTTAGAATTCTATTCCATTCTATTGAAGTGTGTTTCATGCTCCATTTCAATTCCTGCTCCAAGTAATTGGCAGAGAACTCAATTGCTTTAGAATGTAACACTCAAGTCTCAGGCCAAGGCCACTGTTTTTATGTTCAATACAACTTTCACCACATTACCCTTCCGGAAGAGAAAGTTTAGTGTTTGGAGCCAAACGTCGGATTATTCTGTAAATTAAGAACATTTTATGAAACTTTTAAAACGGTGAAAACCACGAAGAAAGTTATGCCATTTTTAGTAACTTTCAGACAAATTTTGAAACACGCAAAATTCAAAGGAGCATATTACAAACAAGTAAATCACGATGATGATGAAATTTGACTCTTGTTTGAAAACTTGTTCTAATTTTAGAAATTGAAGATGATCGATTTTCAAAATAGTTAACATCTATTAGTAACTCGATTTTGCGTAACTTGATAGGATTTGCATCAATGTTTGACGTCTATCACGCTTTTCGTTCCGTTTCATGTTCAAATGCGTTACAAAGTTTTGTATTTCGAAACAATTTTTTAGCAACGAAACGATTTTCTGTGGTTTCTCTGTACAGTAATTTTTAATAGTGGTTTATATGAAATTCTTTTTAAAAAAAGTTTTTTTTTTGCAGATATCGATTGAATGAACACGCTACACAAATGTCTAAATGTTTTGCAGCCGAAACAATGTGCTGCTTTCTCGCAGTGAAAGTTAAATCAAACAAAAACTTAAAATGTAAAGTAATTTCTAATTGAACATTTTGTTAACTCTACTGTTAACTCGTAATTAACTTTCCATTAAGTCCTATAATTTCCACTACTCGTGACAATTCTCTACACCTGTGCTGTTCAAGTGATTCAAGTGTTCCCGAAAACTACATTCTGGTAAGTTTTGACTAATTGACCTAATTAACTTAACCTTAATTAACATTAACGTGAGGAAAACTAACTCTAACTAACTATAATTATAATTGCAATTCCAAATTTTTAAATATACGCTGTGAATACTCAATTACAATTTTAGTCTAGGAACTTCAAAAACTATTTGCTCTTTGCAAACTTAAGCCAAACATCATGTCATGAAACCATTTTTTAAAACAAGTTTAAAAAAAATTAGAGTTTGAAGTGTTTGACGGAGCCCTTAAGGAGAGCCCTTTGACCCCTTAGAGTAGGATTTTAATCTTCCCTGTGAGGACTCGGCTGGAGATATGAATTAGGCCTTGACGTGGAATTAGTTTTGAGGGAGGGACGTCCTATTTCTGGAGAGGAAGTGATATGTTCACTGTCCCAATTTTCCAAGTGGCCCTTCAAGGGGACACCCTAACAATGGAACATTCCGAACTAATACACGATAAATGGTCCCATACATTATATATGTTGTTAAGTACTCCTATTAGATTGCCTTTATGATAAATTTCGTGGCCGATATTTATATCGAAATTTTGAAAATTTCAGAATCTTTAAGGGATTTAACATGTAAAAAACGACTGTTGTAAGGGGGTGTAGTGTGAAATTAATCAGAAATAATTCACTATTGAATCATCGTTTCCCCCATATTAAAGCCCCATAACAATTCTGAAAAATTTCAAAAATTTCAATTTGAATATCGGTCGCTAAATCGGATTTTTTTTAAAAAGATTCTCCGTATATTTAATAAAAAACTTAACAGCTTAATCGCGTCATTAGCCGTGTCTCATGTTGCATTAAATGAGCAGAGAATGTCAACATGTTTCGCATGTTGCGTAGCATGTCACCGGCGACATTGATTTATGTGGATTATCGACATTTGCACTTGGTCTAATACTATGTTGTCAAACATTTCTATTATTCAATCCGCCCACCTCTGACATAAAAAAAAGATTCTCAAGTGAAAGCGTGCGTGCAGGCGTCATGTTTCATCCATCATACACTTTTCCAAACTAAATGGCATGTTTCTTAAAAGGATTACTTATGTCTGGCCCCTTACGCTTAATTAGCCCGTGAAGGTCATTCACCTTTGAGGTCAAGGGTCACAGTGACCTTTCTAAGACAACTTTGGACTAAATTTTTGGCTCCGATTTTAAACAAAGTTGAATCGATAAATTATGCGCATCGTTATCTGTAGAAACTTAAATCACTAAATATCTTAGGACTAATTTATCTACGACTTCGAAATCTGAGTTTTCAAGTTTTTGTCATTATTCAAGTTTTCAGAGTCATTTATGAAGAGTAAATGTAGGGCGACTTAAATTTTTAGAACAAAATAATTTAAAGTGTAATTTTGTGTTTTCTGGGTTCAGCTAGCTTTAGGCTAAATAACTTATGTAAGTTCGTGCTCATGGAATTGCTTACTGTAGTTTTGGGGCCTGGAAAGGTCATAAAATTTAGCGGAAGGGAACTCAAGAGCGCTTAAATACGCTAATAGAATCGCTTGGAAGTCCTTTAAGGGCCCCTGATCTCTGCAGAGTCAAACCAAATTGCCTATGGCAAATGTAAAGAGCATTAGAAGGATATTTTTCAAAGCATTTTTTTAATAGTTACTTCACCTGACGTCATACTTCGTGGGTATGAATTAAAAGAGATTAGTTATTGAGCTGAACGTTTTTTTAGAGTCCTGCGCGTTTTTTTATTGTTTGCACTTTGACTCGAAAGTGATGAAATGTAAATATGTACGAACAAGAATTTATTTATGTTTATGAGATGATGATGAAGAGATGGGTGAAACTATTGAGAGTGGTTGAATATGTCTTCGTCATGATAGCTGGAGCAGAAGAAATTTCCTGGAGAAAGTCACTGGAGAAAGCTTCTGGAGAAGATCAACTGCAACTTTCTCCACTTCCGCCACTTGTCTGCAGCGGCAATTCACCATTTAGGGTTT
This sequence comes from Bilobella aurantiaca, assembly GCA_021029175.1. Classification (NCBI taxonomy): domain Eukaryota; kingdom Metazoa; phylum Arthropoda; class Collembola; order Poduromorpha; family Neanuridae; genus Bilobella; species Bilobella aurantiaca. The sequence continues at coordinate 13,164 of VYYI01001058.1, forward strand.
CCCTTTGTGTACAAGGAAATAGTTGAAAAGAACCGGTGAAGTGATGCCTCTGAACTCATTATTCAAATTTTACCGGGGAAAATCAATGGAGTAGTGAAAGTTGGAGCTTGAAGCGTAAAATTTGCTTTGTCTTCGCAAAGCGTTTCTCGGCATACTTGACTTTTTAGAAATCACTTTTAAGAGTCCTTTATTCAAGTAGTCTTCCTTAAATATGTTTTCTAAATTTTTAAAACAGTTTTAAATTTTCGGTTATTGCAAAGATACTGGAACATTTGGTGTTCTTGAAAATAGCTTGGCATATTTTCTAAGATCCAAGCCAATGCTCCAGGAGAAAATAAAATATATAACTAATAAAATTAGTAAAATTTAAATAAAACTAGAATTATGTAAGAGTGCGACAGCATTTGAAATCGCATTAAACCCAACTTAAGAATTATTTCAATACGCCAGTTTTGTGAAAATTAATCAATTTAAAAATTTTTGTATTAACATATTTTGAAAGCTAGATTGCGAGTTCATCTTGAAAATTTCTACATCTGGTGTCAAAATTTCAACAAAAACAGAAGTTTGGCTTTAGGAGAAAGTTTATTTCCCAGTTTCCCCATCAACTGAAATCCCAAGCCATTAAATAAGTTAGGATTTCAGAGACACAAAAAAGCGTTCAAGGACCCCTTAGTCCGGCATTTAAGTCTAAAAAGTACACCTTGTAAAAATTGCTAAGTACCCCCTTTACTGAGCCCTTATTGAGGCACGGATGGGATATTCTGGAGCTTGTAAAAACAGTTTTCCAGAAGATTGAAAAAGTTGTAGAAGATCGTGTGAACGAAGTGGATTAAAAATTGAGCATTACAGAAACTAAGGCTGTAAAGGCAGGTTTAGCCTGTTTTTAACTCAAAAAATTAATACCATGAAGATTAAGTGTGACTTGAAAATATCTCGAGTAAAATTATTTCTGAAACTTGTTAATTTTGAAAGGCCAAGCAAGCCTGTCCTAGGACATAAGGACACTCAAGGGATGATGCACTTACAATAAGGAACTTTTAATATATTAAAGAAGCAGGAGTCACAAGAATAATGGCATCAAGTACCCTCCCCTTCATCAAGGGCACTTATTTTCATTTTTTTTCAAGGCACTTTTCGCAATGTCGTATCATAGAGTCATCACGATACTCTATCATCCGCCTTATCAACCCTTATAAAAAGTTATTGTTATAGTTTTGGCAAATGCCAAAAACGTATTCGCTCCTAGAGTTGTGTTTTTGGCTTCAAAAGTCACCTACTTTGAATTCGAATTCATAGATAGCGGCCTTGAAAAGAGGCCCTTCAAATTGAGTTTGACTTTTTGAGCAGGGTTACTTTGAATTGAGTTTGAGAAGATAGGGTGAAAGCAGAAGTGAAAGAAGTGAAAGTATTTGTGAATGGTAAAAAAGTAACAGCAGAATTCCAAAGATGAAATTATGGGGAAAGTCGTATGCTCTAGAAGATCAGATTTATACATGGAATGAAAAGAATTCGAGAGAAAGCAAATACAATGAGTAAGTTGTCATTTTTAATTGTCTTCGAACCCTACCTCTTTTTTCAGCTTTCACTTTTCTTTTTTTTTAAATTGAAAGTTTAAAAAAAAAATTAAACTTAAATTTTTTTGGATGTACATCTGTATAAGTTTTCTGTAGTGTAATAGAAGCAGATAAACTGAAATGATGCCTTCTCGGCGTGAAAAGTTGTTCTGAAACTTTTTTTTAATATTTTGAACAGAATATATTAATCGAAAATTGAAAAAGCGATCAGTTTGTCTTTTTTTGTCCTCTGAAAAGTAAACATATGGATATAGATTAAGAAGTAGTTAGGACTTAGGAAATTCCCCTTGGTGTCATTCCTTCTCCCTTATTCAATTCTGGAGAAAGTTAACTAGACGAAGGGAAAGGAGAAAGTTCGGGAACTTTCTCTTTGCAACTGCTGCAATGCAGTGGGAAAGTACTGCTCCAGCATCCAGCATTTCCAGCATCTTGATTAATTCTTCCCAATCATCAACTCGAGTCCCCATTCATTAAAATTAATTGGAATCCATCACTCACTTGCAAATAACACTTACATCTAACACTCCCAAAATCAAATATAAATCTGGATTTGGAAAAAGAAAAATTGTCGAAGTAGTTTGCAGCAGTTTCCGAATTTGAAACATTGAATCAGTGCTTTACAGCCTTTTCTTTCCGAAAAAATAAGGTAATTTTTAAAATCCCATACAAATTTCCCGTTTTCAGAATTTTCCCCGTTTTAAATTTTCTCATTTGCGAATTTTATTTGTTTTTGTCTTTCTTCTTTAGAATTGCCGGCTGTTTTGAATTTTCCACTGTTATAAAATTTTCTATGATATGCAACTTTCAACGTTTCATATTTTTTAAAACCTTGTGCATCTTCGAACTGCATAAAATAAGTGTTAAACATGCTTTGTAAATTCTCCAAATTTTAAAACGAAGTTTTACTTGTATGAGTAATAGTGAAATTTATGATCGTAGGGGCCCCTTCACTTGGAAATGACCCCTTGACCTCAAAATGACCTTTCAAGGTCAAAATCTTGTTTTGCATGAAACAAAAAGTAATGATGATCCTGATGATGACCTAAAACGCCTTGTATATTTGGAAATGGCCTATTGACTTACAAAAAGCAAGACTACTATTTTCTAGTCTAATATTTTTCTAGTTATTCCGCTACTCGCTTGTACCGTTTTACCACGTCAATTTTTTCTTGTCTCTGATAGGCAAAAGATGGAATGTAATTTGTAGAAATTGAATTGTAGAAACTCGGGAAATCAATATTCTACTCGTGCAAAACAGACCTAAAATAAAATTGGATGGAGAAGAAAATGGGAATCTTGATCAAATTAGTTATAAATTAATGGAAATTCAGAGCCGCTCCTCAAGCACCACCGTCTAGTTTTGGATGGAAACTACAATTGGGACGGCCTACAAAAAAATATGGCCGAGCACAACTCAAAAAATACCCCCAACATTCCCACAGTTTTGAAAACTTTTCCTGAAACACATCCGGCACGTGTCCGTATGACATTAGAACTAGTCCCAGGCCAAAAAAAAATGCAACTTTTCTTGTTTTAAATACAGAAAGTGAAAGTTGAACCTTAAAAGCTTAACTTTCCCTTTTCAAAATTTTGAAATCCTCAATACTTGAAAGTCATTTCCATCATAAAAGCATTTTCGAACGTAATGAATAATTTACGAATCACACGGTACATTTTCCGGTGCTATCATCTCCTTCCTCTCTAATTTAAAACTACCACAAACTAATACAATTTTGAGAATTAAATTGAATTTCTTAAGTTGAACATGTCAAGCCAAATCCAGCAGCAGTCTTTTGGAAAAGAAATCCAATTTCGAAAAAAAAACGCTGTAGGAGTCACGGAAGGGAAAGTAAAGGAAAATTTCCAACTTTCTCTTTTTCATTTCAGTTTCAGTTTCCAATAAAATACTTTTTCTGTAAATCCTACTTCGTGCGACAGCAGCACAACTTGGAGAAAAAGAGAAAGTTAGATGATAAAGCGTAAAATTTGGCCAGTTTCTCTGTTGCGTATCGAAATGTTTTTTTTTTCAGAGAGTATTACTCCCTAATGACTTGACCCAGAAATACCCAAAATAAATTGAAAAACAATAATTAGAGTCCGATAATTTAGATATTTTGACTTTATATAATTTTTGAGAAATGTATTATGACTTGAATGTCATGTGACCTGACTTGACTTGAAAAGCGGTCAAGCAGTAAGCAAAATCTTCGAAATATAGCGAAACTTTTGCAGCGTTTTACAAAGTTTGTTCAAATAAAACACGCGCGCAAAATCCTTAAACAAAAACGCTCCCTTCAAAAACAGAAAACCATTAGTCCACTACGTGCAAACCTAGTTTCTAGTATTGATTAGAGTGAATTTTGACCTTTGACCTCAAAACGCAATCCCTCCTAAACAGTTTTTTACTGTTCAAACATATCATGAAATAACAACAAAACGCAATCTTTTTTTAAACAATCAGATCCCTGACAAAAGCAGTAACTTTTCTGTTCAAAATTTTTTTGAATTATTGACTAATAGCATTTATTACTTTATTAAAGAGAAGAACTGTTTGAAATAGCAAAAACAAAGCAATTTGGCCTAACTCACATTAAACTTTTGCTTATTAATGTAAATGTTCTCTTTTTAAAAAGTTTGTTTTCAAAACAACATTTGCTTTTTTAGAATCCAAGTCATTATGTAATCAGATTGGACAAACAAACGTAGACATTTAGGTAGAAACCCCGTAGACATTTACGTTGAAAAGCCGCACACACTTACATAGGCTATTCACTGTTAGAATTGTAATTTTGATAGGCAAACAAAGTATGTCTGTGATTACGGATACCTTAAACATGACTTTTCCATTTAGGCTCTATTTTGTGGATTGTAATCAAATCTGATTGGCAAATGGATCTGTGCGTGTTCACCGCTAATAAACAATGTTCATATTCTGTTCATTTGTTCACATTTGTTAATTTGTTCATGAAATATGACCTCATCAGGTAAATTGTAATGTTAGTTCATTTTGTAGAGCCTGTATGTCATTAATTGACGTCTCATACACTCCATCTCAAGATGTTTGCTTCGGAAGAACAAGCAATGAAACAATAAAACAACTTCGAAACACTTTTAAAAAAAAAACTGTTAAAATTTCAAGTTTGTCATTCTAAAGCAGAAGGAAATCATTCATGTGTCAGCAAAATGTCAACAAAATAATTTTAAAATACTTTACCAAGGAACGTTGAAATTGCTTACATTTGCAAAATCCTAGAAACATTGTAAAATTAAAGATTGAACTTTTGCGCAACCGATAGCTTTTTTTTTTTAAATAAAAGTCATTAAAACTTGTTATAAAAATTGTTAAAATTTTTGTAGCACAAATTTCTTAAAATTGATGTGTAGTATTTCCAAATTTGTTGTCGCCGCTTGAAAATAATATATTTTTTTCAAGGTTCTTCTTTGTTGTAGTTGTGATAGCTCGGATTTGCATCGGATAGCTATTTATGCATTGGGTTTTTTATGTTTATTTAGTTTTAACAGTGCTATTTCCAATTTGATGAAGTTTTGCAACTAAATAGCTGAACTTTTTTTTTTGCAAAAAGTTGTCAAAACTTAATACAGTGTTGAAACTTTTCTTAATTATTTCAAAATTCCAAAGTTATACATCTACTAGAAATTTTTGAAGCAGCTGATCAACTGACTAATTGTTTTTTAATTAATTAAAAATGTTTAAATTTTGAATTTTAGAGAATTATGGTTTCATTATGTAAGATGTCATTGAATTATTCAAGTAAGTGAAAGTGGGGCATTTTTCATCTGTTATTTTTTTCTGTACCTATCTTCTTCTTTTGTAACTTTCTCTAGTAAATAAAAAATGAGGATCTGTGAAGCGCAGATTTCACATAACTAAAACATGACATAAAACTTCATAAAGGTTTCTTAAGCACTAAATCCACACAAAACTTTCACAAACTTTTACGTTAAAAGTTCAAAACAGAATTAGAGCCACAATTTGAGAAAATAGTGAGAACAGGCTTTCTAATTGGAGAAAGCATGCTGTTTATGCGTCAAATGACAAAAATTACTCAAAAAACAAAACTGGAGAAAACAGGCCTTTTACCATTTCGTTTGGGCTTTCTAAACTATTTTTGTAAACCAAATATTAAAAAAAAATTTACTTGAAATCGCGTGGTCTGCAACTGACTGCTCTATTTTAAAAATCATTTGATACTGAAAGACGTGAAAGTTGGAAAATGACAAAAACAAAAGAATGTAAAGGAATTCATGCTGAGGTTGCTTTGTTCTATTGAATTTTAAAAAATAGTTCCAGCTTCTAGAAATGTTTGAAATACAAAAAAAAAGTAGAAAGATTTAAGTTGAAATTTTCAAAAGTTTGTTCAAAAGTGGTTGGAAAAGGCAAAAAGATGAAAGGTTACTTAAAAAATTGCATTGAATAGAATGCGTGTAATAAGACTATTAGACTCCTTCACAGGTAGTGTAGGAGAAAATATTATTCCTTAGCTTTCTTCAAGGGCATTTGCTTAACTTTCTCCTTTTTAAACTTAATTTCTCTTTTCAAACTTTTCCCTTTTACTAGCATTTAAAAAACCATTTTCTTCATAACTCACCCTTCTATTCCGTCCTCATTTTTCCTTTAACAAAATTGATCAGCAAAAGTAATTCAATTTGCTTGAAACGAAAACCTTCGTTTTTTTTTAAAAAAAAGTTTAGACTAAATTCGTTTCATAAGATTAAATCTTCCTTAGAAAAAGGCCCTTGAGAATCTAATTTTTAACTTTTCCTTCCTTTTTTATGAACAAATTTCGCTTTTTTAAACACAAGAACAATGCAAACGCCAGTTAGCTATTATTATTTGTCTCTATATGCTTCATGTTCAACTACAAGATAGATCCAAAACAAATTTGCACACAGTTAAAAAAACCCTCTAAGCATTTTGCTAATTTCTCATTTAAAGCCAAACAAGCCCGTTTTGGCATAGGATCAGTAACTCTGCGTAAATTGGACCAATCAGGAGCGCGGAAGGGAAGTGGTTCATTTCGCTGGGTGGAATGATTTGCCCAGGCCGAAATTCCCTTTGAAATTGGATTCTAAGGGCTACAATTATACCCTTAAAGGATAATTATGGGAGAGAACATGCTTTGATTAGCTCTGCAATTAGCAGCGAAAACCACTTCAAACTTCCCGGATTTCATTTCCTGTCCCTCCTTGTTGTACCGGAAGTAACACATACACAAACAGTATACAGTGTATCCTTGTATCCTCATCAACGCAAAGCACACAAATAAATTGACTTCAATAAATCTTGTGACCACATCCAACCCGCTAAAACTGAAAGCGCTATTACTACGCGTTAGCCGGACGTCAAATGACCTCAATTAAAAACACTGCGAGTGCTACAGAGCGTTGCTAAATTAATTTAATTTTTAACTTCAATTCCCTTTTCACTGATCAAGCTCTTGAGAAATCCAAATTGATTCAACTAAAATTAAATTAAACAAATTTGTTTATGAATTAGAAAATTTGTTTGAATTGCTTAGCTTCTGAATTCAAAGCGGATGAGTAAACCTCTCCCCCAAAAATTTGCATAATCCATTCCTCCTGGAAGCAAACAAAAGGAAATGCGCGGCACGTGGAAGTGAAAGTGAGACAAGAGAAAGGTAATACAAGGAGAAAGTAGCCTTAATCTACAGAGCCATATCCTCTGTTCTGAACAAAATGTCACTTGAAAATCGCTACGTTTCTCAAATTTTAAAACACGTTTTCAAACCTTGTTTTCTAAATATCTGCTCAAAATGAACCTAAACAAAGGTCAATGACCCTACCTCCGTTTTTCTCAAACTTTCACTCCCATGCTGCCTCCCCTAATTTTTCCAACTTTCACTTTCAGCGTTCACGATCTCTTGTATTTTTGTCGACGGGTTTTTGGCTGTCGGAGAAGTGCCAGGAAGTGTTCAAGGGCTGTGAAGGAACGTAACTGTGAAGTGTGAAGTGAAAGTGACTAAATTTCTGAATGATGTTATAGAGGAGAAAGTCTTTTAGCCTACCAAAGTGTCTCAGAAGACTAAAAACGACGTTATAGACGTTTGTCTCACTTTCAAAAAGAGACTCATGAAACGCACTCTGCCGAAAGAGATAAAACAAACTAAGGCGACTTTCCCCAGAGAAAGTCCTTTGGAGAAAGCGGAAAGCAGATGAATGACAGGAATTTTCTGTCGCCATAAAAATATGAACATCAATCTCCCCTCTTTTTCCAAAAAAAATCCCGTTTCCTAAGACCATCCTCTTTCTAAAAAGAATAATCTATTCTAAAAATGCCTCGTTTTCAAAAAATTGTAACTGTTTTCTAAAAAGTGACTGCCAGGAGCCTATGTAAACGCATAGTCAATCGACTTCATGAACTCTCATTGTGTGCACTTCTGAAAAAGTTTCCGATTTCCATTGAAATACGAATTCGATATCGCGCCGAATTTTAATTTAAAATTTTATAATAAAAGCTTTGATAATAATATCTACTATTGTCGAAGTCTTTTTCAGAAAACTTCGAGCTGTATAGGAATGATTTTACGGCCCGAGGCACTGGCCCGTGCATTCAAGAGCGATATTCTCGGCAGAAATTGTCGATAGTATAAAATATCTAGGATAGATAAGTTCAAGATATCGAGTTGTAGTTTTTTTTAATTAAATAAATGTTCCACTTATTAAAATTAATGGAACATTTTGGAAAATATCATGAATAGGAGATAAACCCCGCTTTTAGTAAAATTTTAAAAAAAAATTTGAGCGTGGAAATTATTTTAGATTAATAATAGTCTCTTCGATATAATTTTTTAAAGAGTTAACACAAATAATAACTCATAATTTAAACTCAATCAAAATTTTGTAATAATTAAATTAATCACAGAGTTCACGGTGGCATAGGAGGTGCCCGTGACAAGTAAGTGCGGCGTTAATTTCACCGTCACCCTCTACGTCGATTAGCCGCAGACGACCTTGGCCAATACTTCCGACGACCCTGGTGGCAGGACGGCGGGCGATCGCCACCTCAACGACACTGACCCTCCGTTTGACAACCTCGCAAGCCCCACCCTGCCGAAGCACATTGATCTCACCGCCCACAGTCGAAAAGACCACGTCCAGGACGGACCCCGCCGTTTAACACGCTGCTGCTCCACCTCAAGGACACTACCACCAGCACAATGACCTCGGACGTCCTCGTCGTCATAGCCAGTTCACTTGCCCCGCCGCTCAAAGCCGAAACGACGACCGATCATGCTCAACGTCTCGCAACAGGACACCTATCTACCATGCCGACAGTCGAAACGACCACGCCCTCGTCAATTCACGCTCCAGGACATTGATCTCATCTCGTACCGCCGAACAGACCATGACCCGGGTGGTTTCTTCAGATGAACACGCCGCTGTCCCACTTCAAGGACACTGAACACCAGGTCAACGACCATGGACACCCTCTTCACCACGCCCATAATCGATACGACCACGCTCTTGGACAACTCACCCGCCAGTTCACTGACCTCATCGCCCACCGTCGGACCAACGGCGCCACCCAGTCGACAAGACCACGCCGAGGGACACCGCCTTTCCACACGATGCTGCCCCACCTTCGAGACCATGACCACCAGATCAACGACCACGGAACCCTCGTCACTGCAGATCAGACGACACGAACACGACCACGAAACGCTCTTCCCATTGCCCTCCGTAACCGCCGACCACATGACAGTGCTCCAATACCATGTACTGCCCCGCCGAACCCACCGGAAGTGGGGAACACGACGATTGACCGCAGCCCTCCCAGTCGACCGGACCCCGAGAAGCATCGCTCAAGCCGCCAGCACA